>CAUYTI010083347.1:0-41181 GCA_963575145.1 Galago senegalensis
TGGTCCCAGCTACTTGGGAGGCGGAGGCAGGAGACTCACTTGAGCCCAGGAGTTGGAGGTTGCTGTGAGCTATAATGCCACGGCACTCTACCCAGGGGGACAGCTTGAGGCTCTGTCTCAAAAAAAAAAAAAAAAAAAAAAGCTTAAATTAAAAACCCCAAAAAGTGGACAGATCCCAGCTCCTCAAGACCTGTGAGATAATTTCAAAATATCTAACATACATGCCCCTGAAGAGATAAGAGCCAGCATCTCCTCAGATTTACTCAAAGACATACATTTTGGTAAATACCAAATAAGACTCCTAAAAAATAAAATCACACCAATGCACATCAGAGCCAAATTGTGAAGAATCAAAAATAAAGAGAAACTCTTGAAATTAGAGAGAAACCAGACATTGCCCCCATTGAACATCAATTCAAATGATCCCTGACTGCCTATCAGGAATGAGGAGCCTGATAGCAGAGATCTTGGAATTTTTAGAATTTCTAGTTATTAAAAAAAATAATCAGGGATCAGGACACAATATGAATGAGCCTGGATTGGGGGTAGGAGAGGGAGAAAGGATGATATATGGACGCTAAGTGTGGTTCCAGGGACAAATAAAAAACTTTTATCAGGAATATAAATTTTTTTTTTTTTTTGAGACAGAGCCTCAAGCTGTCCCCCTGGGTAGAGTGCCATGGCTTCACTGCTCACAGCAACCTCCAACGCCTGGGGTCAAGCGAGTCTCCTGCCTCAGCCTCCCAAGTAGCTGGGACCACAGGCGCCCACCACAATGCCCGGCTATTTTTTTTTTTTTTGGTTGCAGCCATTATTGTTGTTTGGCGGGCCCGGGCTGGGTTGGAACCCACCACCTTAGGTGTATGTGGCTGGCGCCTTAGCCACTTGAGCCACAGGCGCCAAGCCAGGAATATAAATTAAAGAAAGAAATATAACTTTTATTAGGAATATAAATAAAAGAACTTTTAAAAGGAATATAACAGAATTCAGACTTTTACAATGAATATGCGAATAGAGTCAGGACTTGAGATGTGGGGAGCCGATGGCTGTGACCGTATTGGACACTGTCAGCTTCACAGTCTTGCCAGGAGCCCATGGACCAGGCATGGGCTTTGGACAGGCACAGAGCTGCACCCTAACCCTCCTTCTTCCACTCACTGTCTGTGTAACGTCAGGCAACTCACTTTAGCTCCTCAGTCCTTAGTTCTCTGTCTACAAAAGACAGGTAGTGATATTAACAGTCCCTTCCTTGTGGCGTTGTTGCAAGAATCACATGAGACCGCTGTGTGTAAACGTGCAGGGCTTGGGCAATGGTATGGTTCTAAGAAATGGATGCGTGCTGCTTGTTACCGGATTCCCTTTGTCTGCAGCCCCACGTGCCGGCTCTTTCCGCTCCCGTGGCCTCTCTTTACCCACTGCTCTCTGTGAGGTGTCCTCGTGCTGTGTGGTCCTCACCTTACCACTTCTATGAGGAAGGACACCCCAGATGGCATGACCTAGTTGCCCACCTGTGTTCCCCCCAGCTGAGATGCCATTCTCTGCCTTCCCACTCCTCCCCGTTCCTCGTTCATCTGTTAACACCCAGCTGTGAGGCCCTTCTTCTGGAAGCCGTTGCTGAGCTCATCCCACTCTAAGAAGC
This sequence comes from Galago senegalensis, assembly GCA_963575145.1. Taxonomy (NCBI): domain Eukaryota; kingdom Metazoa; phylum Chordata; class Mammalia; order Primates; family Galagidae; genus Galago; species Galago senegalensis. Next base: position 1,640 of record CAUYTI010083347.1, read on the forward strand.
GTTGTGCCCGCGCTTTGCTGCCATAATGTGCTTTGTGCCTTTCTGTCATTGCTCTTACGACGTACATTAAGATATCTGTCCTTGTGGGTCCTTGTGGGCAGGAACCAGGGCTGCTTCATTCTCTGTCCGCAGTGCCGCAGTGCTTGGCATAAAGTAGGTGCTCAGTGAAGGTTTGTCGGATGAGCCAGTAAATAAACAGTTTAATGAGCGCCTGGGAGACTGCTTCCCAGTAAGTAGTTGCCTTGGCATTTCTGTGAACATCTAGATTTATTTTCAATTCGAACTTAAGACACTTTCATTTTAAGATTCAAAGGCAGGCGTTTCTCCACGAAGGAAGGTGGGTGGAAGCTGTGAATTTGCAATTGGGCCTTCACTGAGAAGCACCAATCTGTAGTACAACTTGGTGTGATTGAAACATGATTCATATGAGGAACACACAGGTTATCAAGCCCCCGAGTGCCTCCCAGCAGTGAAAATGGATACAGGAACCTGTAGGGGCTGGAGGATTGCTTCTGGTCCGGATTTTGATTTGCACAGTTAACCAGTAATTCCAAGTGGGGACTTTGAAGCCCGGAATCCATTCCATACGTGGCCGTTCTTCCCTCCCTGCCCCAGAATTGGTAGGGGACGGAGCATGGCCCTTCTACCAGACGCACGCTCTGCCTCCCAGCCTGGAGCACAAAAGAGAGAAAGAGGGAACACATGGCCAGTCCGAACTAGAAAAGGCTTTTCCGTGGCAGGACATTGAGCTGTTTGATAAAGCCCAATATTACGCTTCAATTATACTTGGATGCTTAGAGAAAGAACATTGTTCAAAGATGCTTAACATGGATTCAAGTGGCTCCCCTTTCTTCTATCCCCTTGGAGGTGGTGTGGTGGGCTGTAATGATTGGGTATTGTATTTATAAGCTGACAGGGTAATCCTAGGAGCAGCGGGAGGGGAGGCACCCAAGGAAGACTTTTCAACCCTGCTAATTAAAACAATCCTTCCTCTCCCCACGAAGGCTAATGAGACAGAAAGAGAGTGGGCTAATGAAAATGTCACCACAAGATTGCCCACTTATTTTATTTATTTACTGAGTGCTGTAACTTCCATTTTGGGGTTCTGAGGAGAGAGATTTTCAGCAAAATCCACTAGAAAACCCTTTCATTCATCACCTCTGCCCGGCTGAGCCATCACCGAGCTGATCTGTGGTGATCCGAGATCTCATCTCCAGTCATCAAGAATTACAATGTTCTGGCCTGTATTTACTTCAAACCCAATACAAGTAAAAAGCATGTGAACCTCTTTTCAGAGTGTTTTACACCTAATCGAGGAGGCCAGTTAGTTTATGAAAGCCTTGGTCCCCAGGATGGGCGGCCGGTCAGACCGAAGGAGCCTCCCTAATAATGTCGTCTGGCAGACGGCAGAGCTGTGCTCCGACAGACTTAACGTCTATCCCATCAGCGGTTGGTTCTGCCAAGATGGCAAGAATCCGATTAATATGGTATTTAATAGGGCCCAGCATGACCTCGCTCCTCGGTGCCACGAGGGCACCCCAGGGTCTTCCGCCTTCGTCTCGGCCCCTTGCCTTTTCCTGGAATGCTTGGCGATTCTAGCTAATGACTTTATCAGCACCCTCTGCACACCAGACGAGGGGAAGAAGCACAGGGTTCAACTCTGCAGATTGTGCAGAGAGGGGATTCTATGCTGGTGCTTCTGATCTTTTGTTACTGGAGGGTATTTGCTCAGCTGTGGTCTGGGATCATCAGCAGGTGCTCAGTCCGGGGAGACCCAGGGAGTGAAGGACGGTCAGGTTGTGGACTTGGGAGGTGTATTCATTTTCTGTGGCTGTCACAACAAATCACCACGAGCTCAGCAGCTTAAAACCACGGAAATGTATCCTGTCACAGTCTGGAGGTCAGAAGTCTGAAATCAAGGCGTCGCAGGCCTGAGCTCCCTGGAAGGTGCCAGGGGAGGGCATTTCCTTGCCCCTCCCAGCATCTCGTGGCTCTAGGAGGTGGAGGTGTTTCTTGGTTGTGACCACATCACTCCTGGCTCTGCCTCTCTGGACACACAGCCTTCTCCTCTGTTCTGTCTTCTATCCTCTCTCTGTGTCTTTTTTTTTTCCAGACAGGGCCTCAAGCTGTCACCCTGGGTAGAGTGCCATGGTGTCATCATAGCTCACAGCAACCTCCAACTCCTGGGCTTAAGCGATTCTCTTATCTTAGCCTCCCAAGTGGCTAGGACTATAGGTGCCCGCCACAACGCCCGGCTATTTTTTGGTTGTAGTTGTCACTGTTGTTTGGTGGGCCTGGGCTGGATTCAAACCCGCAAGCTCTAGTATATGTGACTGTTGCCTTAGCCACTTGAGCTACAGGCACTGAGCCTCTTTTATTTATTTTTATTTTTATTTTTTAAGACAAAGTCTTATTCTGTCACCATGAGTTGAGTGCTGTGGTGGTGTCATAGCTTATAGCAACCTCAAACCCTTGGGCTCAAGAGATCCTCATACCTCAGCCTCCCAAGAAGCTGGGACTACAAGCACACGCCATAATGCCTGGCTATTTTATTTTTTTTAGAGATGGGGGTCTTACTCTTGCTTAGACTGGTCTCTAACTCCTGAACTCAAGCAATCCACCCAGAATGCTAGGATTGCAGGCGTGAGCCACTGTGCCCAGCTTCGCTCTCTCTCTTTTAAAAATGAGGTCTTGCTCTATCGCTCAGGCTGGAGTATAGTGGTGTGGGGGTGCAGTGGTGTGATCATAGCTCATTGCAGCCCACCCCTGTTTTAAAATTCCTATTATAAGAGCATAAACAAAGTTATGATAGGACTTGCTTCTGTGGGGAGAGAGGGGCTCTTGGGAGACAGGAACAAGAGGGAGGCTTACTCTTCATTCCATACCTGAGTATCTGAATTTTGTACCACGTGCAGATAATATCTATGCAAAAACCCAAAGCATAACAAAAGATGAAAATTCCTGTTGCTGTGAAGGCTTCCCTGATCACCCTGTCCCCAAGACTGGCCTGCTTCCAGCACACTCTGTTAGCTGCTGATACACCGTTAGTATGTTTATCACAGTCCTCGCCAGTTATAGTTTACTCCTTACCTCTTGAGCATGGGGGACGGCATGAGCTAAGGCCCAAGGCATATTCCAGGGATGGAGAGACAGTCAACTTTGCAAGTTCAAACTCAAGGCAGGATGTGGCAAGAGATGGGGCTGGAGGAGGGAGTCTTGGATGTCATGGCAGGAATTCGGAATTGTCTGAGGGCAGTGCGAAGCCATTGAGAAGGACGTGACCACTTCTGCATCTTAGAGTGAGTGTGGAAATGGGCTTATAGTATTTTTCACCATATAAATATAATAGATGTAAATAAATCTCAAGAGCATAGGTAATAGTAAAAGGTAGAAAAATAATTTGGAAGTGATGAGATTTGAGTATTTATTGTGTTGTTTTTAATATAATTTTATAGTTATAAGTTTAAATAATTTAATTTTTAACAATGTCTGTGTTTACCAATTGGCTTGCAAAACTCCTGGGAACTTAATGATCAGCTCTGGTAAGCTGATACAAATTTGCTTTGGTTTCTAGTGAGTCTCAAATATATACACATATATCCAGCCATGTAACATAAAAATAGTATTAACAATGCCTGGACACTTTGTGGACAGCTGTCTTATACATTAGGAGAATGTATTCACTGCCACACATCACAGTCTCAGGGATGAGAGGATCCGTGAGTTCCTGTTATCTGGGGTGGGGGGCAGATACAGCCAATATTCTTAAATAAAGAACATTTAGGAAGGGATTGAACATGCTGTTCTGCTCTGCACTTTACCCCGCTCTGGGTCCCACAGAATAGTCACTGCCCAGCCAGTACAGCCAACAGGTGCATGCAGGACCAGGGGTGGCTGTTCCCTCACCAGTTTAGGTCAGTGGCTTTGGCTCCCCTCACTGTGGAAGTCCCATGATTAAGCTGAGGCATCTTCCTCCTCCCTCCACCCCTGCACTCTGGGCTGAGACACCCACATCTTGGTGGTCTGATTTAGTCTCCTTGAGATTTATCATATTCAGATAAATGAGCTCCAGTTACAATTTCAACTGTTACTCTGGATAAGACGCTCTAATCCTCCTGTCGAGAGCTGACTTCTCCCTTATTCCATGGTCCTTCCATGCAAGGAGGAATGGGGACTATCGCTGTCACCATCATCTTCATTATAAAGTCCAGTGTCACCAACGTCACAGCCTCATCATCAATGCCAATGTCATCATCATGACACCATCATCGATCATCACCGTCTCCATCATCTTCATTTTAAGTCCAGTGTCACCAACGTCACAGCCTCATCATCAATGTCATCATCGTCCGCATATCATCACCGTCTCCATCATCTTCATTTTAAGTCCAGTGTCACCAGCGTCACAGCCTCATCAGCAGCATCCCACCGTCTTCATTGTCAGCGTGGAGATCAGCAGCATCCTCACCAACATTAACTCCGCAACAGCAGCAGCAGTGAAGATGATGGCAGCCCTCTATGACCGTGCCCTTTCTATGGGCCAGGCACCGGTTTTAAGGTGCATTCTCTTGTCAAATCCTCCCAACAGCCCGACAAGAATAGATACTACTGTTATCTCCACTTACAGATGAGGAAACTGAGGCTCAGAGAAGTGTAGAAACTTGCCTGCAGCCACACTGCTAGTGAGTGGTGGAGCCAAGATCTGAACCTCAGTTGGGCTGACCCCAAAGCCCGTCCTGTTAATAACTCTGCTACAGTGTCATTGAGTAGCTATTGACGAGTGATGACTAACATCCAGATCAGCCTGAAGGATTGCACAGTGCCCTGTCATTCCTTAGGCCCATCGAAGCCAAGAAGTGGCATCTCAGAGAGGTGAGGGGAGAGGTGAAGAGTGGTGCTTGAACCCCGCAGACAGGCAGTGTGGGCTTCCCTATCTTATGTAAACACCTCCCGGGGTCTGGGCCATTCTTCAGCAGATGTCTCCCAGGCTCCCCGCACTTTCTGATGCAACCTGTGTGTGTTCCCAGAATAGCTGCCGAGTGACAGTCCAGCTCTCTTGATTTGAAGCTTGCAAAGACCACTGTTTTCAACCCCATTACCCTTCTCTCCTCACCCCTCACCCCGTCCCTCCTCTCGGCATCCTAAATACAGAGACCCAGGTAGGTGGGACCGCCTGCCTTCATTTTCAGAGTGAAATGTTGAGACGCTCACCCCACAAATCTGTCATTTGCATACTTGTTTCTTCAGGAGTGGGGGGAAAACGAGGCTGTGGGCCAGATATTTTCATGCAATTCTACTCATTATTTACGCAGACAAGGAGATATTTCAGTAAAACTGCACTCAACTCTGAGTGACAAGGTATCTTTCTGCAGCGCAAGGTTCAGGGAAATTGTAGTGAAGTTGACAGCTTTTTAATGTACAGTTGCTATTCCACTGAAATACAGCGTGTTTTTATTTTGAAAGTACAAGATGACCTATTTATTAGCTGTGATTCAAGCTGAGTTTACATGCTCGGAAACACAAAAGGAGAAGAACGGCGTATTTCTTTGGGGGGCCACAGGCTCCCTCTCCCCTCCCCCCACCACACATAAGGAAACATTGAAAACCGAGTGTTCGGAATTGGAGTGGACGCATTTCCCTTGAAATGACAGCTTACCTTGGAATCACGGGAAAAGTTGCCAATTACCTGAATCATCCTCCTCAGGGTAACAACAAGGAAGTGCTTAGGCAGCCTCAGCACAAGGAGGCAGAGTGAGCAGTGAGTTGTGGGGAGACAGCAGCTGGGTTCAAGGGCTAGAAACCGGCCCTTTTCCTTCCGCAGCAAGGCTGGGGTCCGGTGTGCCTGGGCTCTTGGTCCTGCAGGTGCGGCTGGGTGCTTGTTGGATATGCAAACCTCAGTGCCCATCCCAGACCCACCAAATCATGAGAATGGGTGGTTCAACAGGGTCCCAGGGAATCTCCGTGCATTTTCCCATTTGAGAAGTACTGGGCAGGTCCAGATGACCTTTGCCTTCTGCTCCCTTTGAATGAAGCTCAGTTGCTGGTAGTCATTCATCCATTTGGCCCTGACTGTGTGTGCCAGGAGCCGATCTAGATACTGGGGTTACAGGAAGTAAGGTAGACAAAGCCCCTCTCACCCCCTACCCCCTAGGGAGTTTGCAAGCCAGCAGGGCAGCCTGGCATGGAACAGGAATCACAGGGACCGTTGTCACCTGGACAGAATGGCATCTGCATCTTGATGGGAGTATAATTGGCAAAATTATTCAACATGGAGAAAAACCTCTGTGTCGTAATTCCTGCTGCATCATTTTGCGCAATCTCGTAAACCTTTTCTTACAGGTTGTCGGTTATGCAGAGGCCCCCCTGGCACGTTTCACAGAATGTTCAGCTAACCAGTTACCGAGTGTACAGTTGAGCGGCATCCCGTGCATTCACAGTGTTGTACAACCAGCACCCCTGTTTCAAAATAGCACGCAAACGACAGATTTGTGGGGTGAGCTTCTCAACATTTCACTCTGAAAACAAAGGCCGGCGGTCCCACCAACCCTGGCACAGCGTATTTAGAATGAAAAGAGGAACGGGGGAGATGGGAGGAGAGAAGGGTGATGGGGTGGAAGACTGGTCTTTGCAAGCTTCAAATCAAGGAGGCCGGGCTGTCACTTGAAAGCTGTTTTGTGAACACAGTTGTACTGAGGGTACAATTTGGTGGCGTCTCATGCCTTCACAATGCTGTGTAACCAGCACGTCTATCTTGAAACTTTTTCATGACCCCAGAAGAACACTCTGTACCCTTTATGTAATTAATCACTTTCTGGTCCTGCCTCCCATTCCCTGCTATGCACTAATCTGCTTTCTGTCTCTGTGCTCTTGTCTGTTCTGGGCATTTTAGAGACTACGTGACCTTTGTGTGGAGCTTCCTCTCTTAGCGTGTTGTCTAGGTCCCCCCCGTTAGGGCAGTCACATTGCTTCCTCCCTGCCGATAGCTGGATAACATTCCATTGTATACACTGCAGTTTATTCGTCTATCCATTTAGTAGATGAAATACCATTACATAGTATTTTAATTAAAAATAGGCCTGTGTCTATTTTATGTGCAATAGATCATCTTGGTAAGCTGGCCCTTTGTGAAGCAGCAGGGCTCAGTCTGGGCCACCAAGCTTTCAGAGTATTGTTGATTGTCACTCACACCCGCAACAGCTTGGGTTCCAGTGAGTGAACCCAAGATGTATAAGCACTATTTATGAGAAAGGTAACAGCACAGTCTATATGTCTCCTGTCAGAGCACAACCTTGGAAACAGGACTCCAGGTTGCATGGTTAAATGCCTGGGGCTTCTGAACACACATGAATAACAGATACTGGCACTTCAAAATCACTGGTTTAGGTCTGCAAAGCATGTGTGGCAGTGGCCATGACAGTCCTGGGCCACTTTCCGAATTTATTTGTTGACCCCTGAGTTCATTTCAATGCCATTTCTTGAGCGTCAACTCTGTGCTGGGCCCTGGATAGGTGACAGTGGCCCACTAGGGCCTACAGGGCAGACGTGGGACACTCCCTGGATGACAGCTGAGCGACCAGTAGGGTGAAATGCTCCAGCCGGTCCCCAATGGGGTGGTGAAAGCATCCTTTCCTCGTCCCTCCCTGTTTCCTACTGAGAGGTGGCCTGCAGCTCTGAGGGAGATCAGCTTGCACACAGAGCTGGGGCGTTAGGGAGGCAGCGGAAGGAGGTATTTGTGGGGATAAGGCGCTCAGATGGAGCTTTCCAGCCAAGCAAACCTAGAGCCACCTGCAGCATTGCCAGGGAGACAAATGCCACATCTGGAGAGATATCTGCATAACCCACAGCTTGTCATTTGGGCAGGAAGTGCTCTCTCTCCTTTGAGAATCTGCCTTATTATGGGCTGGACATGTGCCAGGAAAGAGGAGTGAGAGAGAAATGGGGCCTCAGCACACACCCCCTCCACACAGCCATGCTACGGCTGTCCTCCTGGATCACAGATTCAGGAGGTGCCCGGGGTGGGATTCAAGGGAGATGGCCAAGCCAGGGAAAGCTGATCCGAGTCCTGCGCGGGCTGGCGGGGCCCCGGCTGTGGTCTCCCCAAGGCCTGCAGTGTCAGGCTCCACCATGAGGTGTGATGTGAATCCTTTGTCACTACTAGTAAAATACCAGCATTTATGGGTTACTGATCTTTTCCCTTCTTTTTAAATTTTAAAAGATTACGACGAAATACACACAACCTAAAAATGACCATTTTAACCCTTTTTTGTGTACAGTTCAGTGGCAATCAGTGCCGAGCTGCATCAGACACCACCCTATTGTGCACACGGCATCACCCCCACCACGACCCTTTCAGCTTGCAGAACTGAAACTCCGTCCCCATTAAATGAAAAGTCCCCATTGGCTCCTCCCCCAGCCCCAACTGCCATTCTCTTCTCAGCCCGGGAATTGGATGGCTCTGGTGCCTTGGTGGGATTCTGCAGCGTTTGTGTCCTTGTGTCTGGCTGGCCTCACTCAGTGCAGCATCCGCACCGTTCACTGGTGGTGCGTGCAGCCTGCGTCTGAGCCTCGGCCCTTTCCAAGGCTGAGTAATGTTCCTCTGGGTGGCTAGACCGTGTTTGTCCAGTGCCCTGTTGAGGGCCACTGGGTTGCTTCCACCTTTTGGCTTTTACAAGTAATTCTGCTATGAAGATGGATGCCCAGGTTACTGGCTTTTGAAAAATAAGAGTAATTTCTTTCTTTTTTTTAGTGCCGTGACATCATAGCTCACAGCTAACCTCAAACTCCTGGGCTCAAGAGAGCCTCCTGCCTCAGCCTCCTGAGCAGCTGGGACTACAGGCAACCGGCACCATACCTAGATAGTTTTTGTATTTTTAATAGAGACAGGGTCTTGCTTTTGCTCAGGCTGGTCTCCAACTCCTGAGCTTAAGGGATCCTCCCACCTTGGCCTCCCAGAGTGCTGGGATTACAGGTGCCAGCCACTGCACCTGCCCAAGAAGAGCAATTTCTCTGGTCTTATTTCTCTCACTCTTGTGTTTTCTGAGGTGGTCCTTTGGGGGGACAGGCAGTTCCTACCAGGCTGTGGGCCCTGGGCACCACTCTATGCCAGTCGGATCACAGCCTATGGTGAACAGCGCTCCTGTCAGCCCTTATATGCTTGTGCTGATTGCAAATGACCGATCTAATTTAATTGTCCCATGCACAGTCAGTCACGGTGGGGACTCTCCTCACTGAGCATGTGCCTATGACCTGTCAGATATTTCACTACGGGGAAAAGCTTGAGAAGAGCTTCCTTACAATCTAGGAGATGAAAGATTGTAGTAGGGCTCTTTTTAGCCCTACTCACAGCTCATGTCACCCCTGAGAGTAGGGCTAGACGCTGATCCCAGAGTCTGAGGCTGCGCACTCATCCCCGGGTCTCTGCATCTGCCAGGCATGAGTGGTCCCAGTTTCCATCTGCCGGGCACAAGTGGGTCCAGTTTCCATCTGCTGGGCACGAGGGTCCCAGTTTCCATCTGCACCTATGAACACCAGCTCCCAGGTAGCCAAGACACATAGTGTAGAGTGCTCCTTGCTGTTTAGGGAGCCTGTCAAAAATATGGCTTGCTGGCGCGGTATCCAGAGAGACTGACTCAGAAGGGGGCGCAGGTAATTCCTGGACGGGCTGCCTCTGGACAATCTGTGTACTGTGCTCATGCTGGCTCCTCCTCCAGTTGTGGGCAACTCACACCAGGCTGTCCAAGTTGAGCAATCACTTCTTTATCAGCAATTTTAGGTGTGGAGGAGGCTCTCACCTTGTTCCCGAGCTTCATTGAGGTATGACCAACGATGAAAACTTCACAACTGTGTGTGTATGGTGGGCAGTATGACATTTTTATATATGTATATGTCGTGAAATGATTTGCCATGATCAAGCTAATTAACATATCCGTAGCATCACTTTTTTTTATGATGAGATCATTTAAGATCTACTCTGTTGGCAAACACCAAGTATACGATGTAGTGTCATTAACCATGCTCACCATACTGTGCATTAGGTCTCCAGTGTGTATTCATCCCATAGGACCAAAACTTTGTCCCTTAGACCAATATCTCCCTCTTTCCAGAGCCTCCAGCTCCTCACAACCACCTTTCTACTCTTTGCTTCTGAGTTCAGCGTTTTTTTAGATTTTACATATGTGTATAAGTGAAATTATGCTGTATTTATCTTTCTGTGCCTGGTTTATTTCACTTAGCGTCTCCTGGGTTCATCCGGGTTGTTGCAAATGCCAGGATTTCCTTCCTTTTTAATGGCTGAGTAGCATTGCATTGTGTGTGCGAATATATTCATGTATGCAGAAGTATACATCAGATCTTCTTTGCTCATTCATTCATTTATTCATCCAGTGACAGACATTCAGGTTGCTTCCGTATCTCGGCTATTGTGAGTGATCTCAGAGAGAACAGGAGAGTGCAGATGTCTCTTCCAGACCCTGACTTCATTTCCCTTGGATATCTCCCCAGAAGCGGGACTGCTGGATCAGATGGCGGTTCTTTAACTTTTTTGACAGTCCTCCATACTCTTTGTCCTAGTGGCCATACTATGATTTCAGGATTAATAAACCTTTTCTCCCCTCTTTTGTTCATTCCCTGAGTTTATTCCATGGTACCATTTGCATCAGAGCTTGAATTCTAGGTAGGAGCATTGGTGAGAAAAACCCAGTAAGGGTTTTTCAACATGGCCCTCTAGTCACCATATTGTCACCTACTGGCACAGCCTCACAGACCTGCTTGGGGCAACTCCATGTCAGCACGCGTGCAGAAGGTGTGTGAGCGTGGCTGGTGCCATCTCCTCACGGAGGCTGGCTGAGCACACTCTTCTGGGCCAGACACCATACTAAGGGGCTCAACAGCCTCATCCCTCTCAAGTCAGTCTTCCCAGCAGCTCTATGAGGCAGGGGTTAGTGTTCCCATTTTACAGAGGAGAAGACTAAGGCTCAGGTGGGCAAAGCAGGGGAGCCAGGATCCACACCCCTGTCTGACTCTCCAGATTCCACTCTATCACCTATCCTGCATTTTGTGCTGTCACCCAAATCAACTCAGCCTGGTGCAGATGCCACTGGATGTGACATGCTTCCCTCTGTCAGGTAGCGCCTGCCTCTTTGGGGGGATGTAGGTGAAATGTAGTGAATGAGGTCAAATTAATTGATCATTTTTTATTTTAGGGACCCCCTCCCCCCAAGGTATATTGTTCTAATTCCAGTTTCATCTCAAGCCCAGCAAATAATTGAGAGCGGGCCTGCTCTGGCCAGGCCACGTGGGGTTTTGTCTTCACTCGGTCCTTTGCTCCTGCTACCAGGACCATGTGGCCTTTCCCTCCCTCCCCCCCTCCCGGCCCCCATGCAACAGAGTGCAGACGGGGCTGCAGTCCTCACAGACCAGCACCCAGGGTGCTCTGACCAAACGCTCCTCTCAGATACACACCAGGCTGCTGACAGCAGTGAACACAGGGACTCCAAAAACCCAGCTCAGCGTGTGTGTCGGAAGAGTGGATTTCCAGAATGCTAAAAGGTAGAAAACACCAGAAAATTGAGCTGATTAAAGGAACAACCTGCTACTTCCTCTCTGTACCTGGCCCTAGAGTATTTCTTAATAAAACCTCCCAACATTCCACGTTCAAAGGCTGTGCACTGAAGGCACAGACCTGCTCAGGGTGCAGTTTGCTGGCAGCAGGGTCATCTGTTTCACACCAGCCACCGTATTAGGCAGGTAGGGCCTTCAGGGGAGGTGGCCATTGTAATGTGGTGGTGACATTGTTATGTGCTTTTTGGGGGAATGTGGTTTAATTAGATGGCAACTTGGAGGTGCTAGCTGTTTGCAAGGTAATACTGGTCTCCTGGGCTGAGGGCTAATTTAGCATTTTGGTTTATCAGAAAGAGGAGGGGGAAAGCTTAAGTTATAGTGGATCAAGAACACACACACACATACACACGCACACACTGGTGTGCACAGATGTTACATGTGCATCACATGACTTTGGACTCCAGGAAGGGCTGCAGCCTCCAGGGTCAGTCCTGACAGTCTTCCCTCTTCCCCACACACTGCACTGTACAGGACGTTGTGTTTAAGGCACAGCTTTGTTCCAGCAGACCAACCTGGCTTTGAGACCAGCTCACCAGTTCCATCTATTGGGTGTTTACTTAACCTCTCTAAGCCTCCACGTCTTTGTAAGATGAGGATAGCGATACTCACCTTGCAAAGATTGAGGCAGCACTTGGCACAGTTCTTGGAGAATAGTAAGTGCTCCATAATGAAGCTTCCTGTTACTAAGAGGAGTGGGGAGGGGCAGAGGGAAATGCTGTGCCAAAGACCTGGTGTCTGGGGTAATCAGGAGACAGGCACACATGACCTGGTGACGTGGTCATGGAAAAGTCCAACAATTGGGCCATGAGCGAGGACAGGGCAGCCTGGGGGTGGGAGATCAGGGAAGGCTTCACAGAGGGGGCCAGGCTGGAGGCTGGCTTTAAAATGTTCCCTCCTTATTATTTATGAAGCTATTGTTTTTACATAATAAAATTCATCCATTTTAAGCATACAGTTTGCCTAATTTTGATAATTTCACACAATCATTTAACCTGTATCACAGTGAAGATGAAGGATAATTCCCTCAGCCTCCAAAGCTCCCTGTACTGCTCTGAACTTCATCTCCTCTCCCGTTCCTGGCCCCAACCCACAGATTCCTTTCTGTCACTATAGTTTCATCTTCCTGAAATTTCACGTAACTGGCACTGCAGAGAACGCCGCCTCCTTCATTGGCGTCTGAGATTCACCCGTGTGTCAGGGCTTCATTCCTTTATAGCCACATAGTTCTCCATCGTATGGACGTACCACAGTCTGCTTATCTGTCTGTTCAGTTGATGGATGTTTTTAGGTAGCCAGTTTGGGGCTACTGTGGATAACACCATGATGAATTTCCATACAGGTATTTTTGTGAGCATATATTTTCATTTCTCTTGGATAAATAACCAGGAGTGGGATTTCTGGGTTACATAATAAGTGCATGTTTAATTGTGCAAGGTTCTGGTGTATTGTTTTCCCACCAGCAGTGTATGAGAGCTCCAGTCGTCCCACACTTGATGTTGTTAGTCTTTTAACTTTGGTGTTGGGATTTGGGAGGATGGTTAAGAGTTTGGCAGGAACAAGGGGTGTAGAGTGGGTTCCTGATAAGGGAAACAGCACATGGAGTGGGGGAGATAAGAGGAACGAGGCAGTGTGACAACCACAGCAAAACCACAGTATTGCTGGGGCAAAAAGGGTGGGGCCTGTCGGGGGAAAGTTGGGAGAACAGATGACCTCAGGATGTGGACAGAGGCTGGACATGGGCCTAGACTATTAATAATAAAAACAATGACTGTAATTAGGCACCAACCTTCTGTACAATAGGCCCTGCTGTTATCCCGTTTAACAGCTGAGGAAAGTGAGGCATGGCTCTTGAACATGCCTACACTCATAGCTGGTAAGCCGAAGAGCAGACACTTGAACTCTTGTGGTCAAGTCCAAGAGCTTGACCATTTGGCAGCACTGCCTACCATGCATCTCTGGTTCTGATTCTATAAGGCCATGGGATGCTTTTAAATGTTTTCTATGGGAAAGTAAAATGAACAGAGTTTTCTTCAAGGCCACTTGGCTGCAGAGTGATAATGGGCTGGAGGGGCTAAGCTCAAGGCACGGATACTCCAGCAGAGGCTGCCACATGTAGGCACTGAGAGGCCAGTCTCAGGCAAGACAGCAGCAAGGGGAACAGATGAAACAGTGAGTGGGGGAGCTGTTTAGAAGGGGCCTCACTGAGCCTGGATGGAGAAGAAGAGAGGTTGAGGATGGATATCAGGATTTAACCTTGAGCAAGTGACCTCTAACCAAGATAGAAAATTCCAGAATGGGGCCAGGTGCGGCAGCTCACGCCTGTAATCCTAACACTCTGGGAGGCCTAGGCAGGTGGATTGCCTGAGCTTAGGACTTCAAGACCAACCTGAGCTAGAGCAGCACTCCATCTCTTAAAAAAAAAAAAAAAAAAAAAGGGCGGCGCTGTGGCTCAGTGAGTCGGGCGCCGGCTCCATATACCCAGGGTGGTGGGTTCAAACCCAGCCCCGGCTAAATTGCAACAAAAAAATAGCCGGGTGTCGTGGCGGGCACCTGTATTCCCAGCTACTTGGGAGGCTGAGGCAAGAGAATCACCTAAGCCCAGAGGTTGCTGTGAGCTGTGACTTCATGGCACTCTAATAAGGGCAACAAAGTGAGACTCTGTCTCTAAAAAAAAAGAAAAAAAAAAAAAGAAATGCTTAGATACACAGGGACCCTGAGAAGATACTGCAAAGAAACTGTAACTGAGATCAGAATGTAGAACAGTCCACAGCCACCTTGCAAGATCACAGGTAACTGACTGTGTAATTAGCTACAATGTATAATGGCTTACAACTATAATCACAGCTAAACACATCTTTGAGATTTTATGTAAAGTGTCAATTCCAGAAGTCAAATTACGGGGCTTGGAATCATTTTTAATCTCTCTAGTGTTGATTTTAATATATTAACTTCAACTTCAAATTACCACTCATATTCTTTCCATATTCTCCTATAAGATTAGGTTTAAAAAAAAAAATCAGTTAAGACTCTTGATCGCGTTAGAGCACAGCTGTTGGGCTACCTGTGAATGCTAATCGGGTAGATTCACTGACTAACCACCCACATCAGCCATGGGGTAGGAGGCCTGCAGGGAATGAAGAAGGAGCCGTACCTCCTCTCTCTTACAAATCCCAGGCTTTTATATTCAGAAGTTCCTCTCACCAAACAGATTCATGCTGCTTATCTATCCACTAAATAATCACTGTTTGGAATGTTTTATAAATCGGACTTATTTCTATCAACTATAAAAGGGGGCATAATTCAAAGTTTACACTTTTTCATGGGAAAGTGTAACTGTTTAATTAAACGATTGTATGCCACATAGTTTATGACAGTTGTAAAACATCTTTAAGAGGAGAACATCCTTCTTGGTAAGAGCTGTATCCCCCAAGAATTTAGGAGAACTTGCCATGATGTCACACTTTCACACGTTTTGGCAAAAAAAATACAAACCCACCGGTAAACACAAAACGTGGCAAATGCTAACGACTGCTAAAACTAAGCAGTGGACGGACGGAAATCCATTGTATGTTCTTTTAACTCTTCACTGAGTTTGAAAATATTTCATAACAAAAAAGATGTACAGAACTCTTCACTCACCTTTCAAGTGATGGCTTTCTTCCTTCTCCTGTTCAAAAGCGAATGGCTAAAGACGCCCACAGGCACAGTCAAGGATCGTTCATGCTGCCTTCACCCTGCGAGAATATGCAAGATGTGACCACCAAGGAGTTTTACCAAGTTTCAGTTGAGAAAATGTTCTTAACACATGACAAGCCTCTGAAGTGAAATACTGCCTTAACAATTTTTTTTTTAACAAGGAAAAAAATGAAGAAAGAAAAAAATCACCTCATCACCTATTAACCATCAAACCCAGCTACTCCAGTAACTTCTGGAACAAAGGAGCCCCTCGGGAAGCTTCTACTTTTCTTTTGCTCAGCTTTACGGAGGGCTGATTACCAAGTACAAACCGTATACAGTTAGGGTGTACAGGTCTGCTGCATGTGTACACTGTGAGATGATTACCACATGCTAATTAGCATGCCCAGCAGCTCGCAGTTACTTTTTCTTTTTAATGAGGTTTTCTGGTAAAAAGTAGAAAACCTGCTAGACAAATTCTAAAACAGCTGTAACACCTTCTGCAGTTACTCTCTTTTTTTTCTTTTTGGTGTGGTGAGAAGACTTGAGGTCTGCTCTCTTAGCAAATTTCAAATACGCGACATATTAAATATAGTCATCACGCCACACACATTAGGTTTCTGGGACGGTACATCTTCATCTTAGGGCTCATGGTCTGCCTCAGTCATTTTCTCTTAACTCGCAGTAATTTCAGGGCAGTGAATGAGCCTACACGTCCACTCAAATTTAAGCTGGAGCTGGAGCTTCACTCTGACCCTGGCTTTGAGAGCACACCTAAAGTGCCAACCCTCCTCAAGTCTTTCCAGACAAAGGTGCTCAGACCTAGTGGACAGTACACTGGACTACATGGCATGTGTCCTATACAGCAAACTGGTGTCTTGGCCGAGGTCATGTGCCTGGGGCCACAACCCACCTTCCGCTTTGGCATCATCTGTCACATTTGATCTGCCCCTCGGCCCTGTGAGATACACAGAGGTTACTGATCCCATTTTCCAGAGAAGGCAGCTGTGTCTGAGATAATGTTATGCAAGGCCATTCAACTAGATAACACCAGAAATGAAACTCCATTTGTCTTCTGACCCCCAGCTCAGGGATTATCTCCCTCAGTAGGCCGTCCCCCACCCTCCTGCCCCCCAACACGATGCTTTCCTTAAAACCAAGCCCAGAGCCAAATGGCCAAAGGACGTGTTCACAAGCAGGGCTGGGTGCTGCAGTTCAGTCTGTTCTCTGAAGTGTAGGCTCATAATCACCTTTAATAGTGCCATTAATACTATAATCATCATTGCCAATTACTATAATTACTATTAGCAATTATACTTCTCTTGTAGACATAATAATCCTCACTGTATTTTTAGCATTTTCTATATGCTATACAGTCCTCATTTTTCTCCTTTCTTTTTCAGGAGAGCACACTGATGGCTAAGGGAAGGAAAACAAGCATCGCATTACACCTCTGTGATTGTTAACCCGGCCCTAACAAAAGGCAGGTATCACTTGCTGTTGAGGACTTTCCTATACAGACACAGCTCCACCAATAAAGATGAAAGCAGCATCAAAACTATAGCTGGGGAGAATGCAATGCCTGTGATGGCCTACAGGGGATCTTCAGATCTGCTAGTCACCAATATTGTATAGGCGCAGGGTTAGACCACAATTAACAGGTGCAAGGCTGGCATACCAAAGCCTGAGGAAAG
The DNA here is from genome assembly GCA_963575145.1 of Galago senegalensis. NCBI lineage: Eukaryota > Metazoa > Chordata > Mammalia > Primates > Galagidae > Galago > Galago senegalensis. The sequence continues at coordinate 18,628 of CAUYTI010083347.1, forward strand.
CCAGTGGGGTCCCCTGCTGCTGCCCTTTAGGCCTGTCTCCTCTGTTCCTTAGCTTGATTAAAAACAGAGAGAATTTCTCCTGGCTGCATCCCCACCTGAGAGCTAGAACACCTGTGCGGAGGACATCAGGCAAAGGAGAGACTCCACTGCAGCACTTGGACCCCTAGGAACACTCACCAGGAAGGTGTGCCAAGAGCACAGACGGGGAGGGAAAGCATGGCAAGCCTTCCAGAAACACCATTTTTACTAGAAGATTTTTGGGAGGAAGAATCAAGCCAAAGAATCACTAATTTAAAAGTTAATACCACGCACTAAAACAAATATATTACAGAGAATGCAATCACCGCATGAACTTCCAAGCTGAAACTCCTATCCTTACTTGCCCGGGTCATTCCATCCGCATACTCAGATGTGCAAGACAGTCCTGGGAGAAAGGGTGCAGCTGGCAGGGATCTTAATATCACAATGGCCCTTGTGCTATTTTTGCCAGATTTGGGTACAGGCACATATCCTGGTGCAAGTCACACTCTGTTCCCTTCCAGAAGGCCCTTCCTGTTACTCCCCTGCCTCAGGCTCAGGCCACTAGGCTACCCAGTTACTGAAATCTTTTGTCCCCATGCTGATTGGTAACACATTCAGTAATCACAAAAAATTTTACTTAATGTCTACAGCTTTACTTTTAAAAAAAAAGTGGCTCACCACCCATACCTCAGTGACTAGGGCGCCACATACACCAAAGCTGGCGGGTTCGAGCCCGGCCTGGGCCTGCTAAACAACGACAACTGCAACAAAAAAATAGCTGGGTGTTGTGGTGGATCCCTGTAGTCCCAGCTAGTTGGCAAGCTAAGGCAAGAGAATCGCTTAAGCCCAAGAGTTGGAGATTGCTGTGAGCTGTGACGTCACAGCACTCTACTGAGGGTGACATAGTGAGACTTTGTCTAAATAAATAAAATTAAATTAAATAATATAAACGCCATTTACCTCATACCCAACTGGTCTTCGCTTTTTTTCCTTTTCAGAAGCCCTGTGCGTGTTCCTCCCGACTGCATCCCCCACTCCTGTCCATCACCACTGCACAGACCTTCACCCGCTACCCTGAACTCTGAGTCAATCACTCCTCTCCACGGCTTTGCCATATCTGTATTACCAGTGTGTTGATGCCGTCTGAGGGGTTTAGCCTAATAGAAATGAAACCATTTTGGTCTGTTTTTAAGACTTGCTGCTTGAGGTTTTCATTGTGAGACTCATCCCTGTTGACTCCTGGGCTGCAGTTCATCCATTTTTCACCACTACGCAGTCCTCCTGTTGTAAACGTACCTACAGTTCACAGCGCTGGTCTACGATGGAAGATCCTCTGGGGGATGTTTCAGTTTGTGCTCCTTTGAGTAATGCTGCCACGTACATGCTAGTCCCCTGGTATGCACAGGCAAGAGTCTCTCCAGGTTACAAACCTGGGCAAGGAAAGCCGGCTTTGGGATTGCACATGTCCAACCCCTCTCGTGCCCAATTGTCCCCCGAAGTGCTTGTGTACAACTGACTCTTTAGCTGCCTTTCCTGTCTCTCTTCACATAAGAGGCATGCTTGTTTTGCTAATTACCAGGAAAGCTTTCAACCAACAAAAGGGAAAGCTTTTCCTATTTGCAGCATCACTCCTGCAAATAAACAGCACTCCAAAGCAGTGACCCAGACAGCTGGAACATATTAGTCACCGGACATCAGGGTAGACTTCAGGATGACGATACATACCCAGCCACCACCACTGCCCCCCACTATAAATCAAACTTGATTTCTAGATGAACGACAAATTCAGAGACTGTTTGCTTCCTGGCATATTCACATATTACATAGTCTCACTGTATCGCTCTCATCTTAACGGGGAAAAAATACAACTCACATGCAACCCAGACAAGTTCAAGATTAAAGCAAAAGAGTCGTATCATTCCCGTGAAAAACCAGGGTTTGTTTTTATCTACAAGATAAAATTGTTATACCTGATTATAATTCTACCAAAAATGTGTAAGTATAAACTCATGTACTTTCTATATAAAATCACACTGTTTCTCAACTTAGCTGGGTGGTTCTGACTTGGGGTCTCTTACAAGACTTCAGTCAAGATGTGAACTGGCAGGCATCTGAGGGCTCACTGGAGCTGAAGGGTCTGTGTCCAGGATGGCTCGGGCCCTGGGCTGCTGCCAGGAGGCCTCAGTTCTTCACCAATTTCTTAGCTGGCAATAGTAACTTTAAAATGTAATCTGTATTTCTAGTAAAATATGAGATATCAAGTATTTCCACTGATCATTATATACAAATAATGAGAAAACCTTTTGATGTGGGCTGGAGGAAAGAATAAATGTTATTATAAATTTCAAAGAGACTCATATATCATGAAAAGAAACAATGGTATTAGATAACTGAAAAGAGGTGATATCAATTCAACCTCTTAACCATTCTTTTTTTTTAAAAAAAAGAGGCAAGGTCTCACTGTGCAGCCCAGGCTGGAGAACAGTGACCCAGTCATAGCTCCTTGTAACCTCAAATTCCTAGGCCGTACTAATCCTCCAGTCTCAGCACCCCAAGTAACCAGGACTCTAAGTGTGCACCACTATGCCCAGCTAATTTGTCACTTTACAATCATTTATCCTTGTGATGTAGGAACAGTTATTATACCCATTTTTCACATGGAAGAAACTGAGGTACAGGAAGGAATTAAGTTGTGCACAGTCACATAAATAGCTGGTATATGGTAGAACCTGGATTTGAACCCAAACAATTTATACCAGAATCCATACTTTTTTTTTTTGACAGAGCCTCACTCTATCACCATGGGTATTGTGACATGATAGCTCACAGCAACCTCAAACTCCTGGGCTCAAGAGATACTCTCACCTCAGCCTCCCAAGTAGCTGGGACTACAGGAATCACCACTACACCCAGCTGATTTTTCTATTTTTAGTAGAGACAGAATCTCCCTCTTGCTCAGGCTGGTTTCAAACTCCTGAGCTCAAGCAATCCACCCATCTCAGTCTCCCAGAGTGCTGAGATTACAGGTGTGAGTCACCACACCCGGCCCAGAGTCCTTATCCTTAACCACTGCCACGACCAATCAGAAGACCTGATGATGGTGACAACAATAGCTACCAGTTACTAGGTACCAACAATTTGCTAGGCACTTGCTAAGCATTCTACTGCAGTATTTCTAAGTCACCCCACATCTCTACCAAGTACGTCAAAATCACATAAGCCATAAAATAAAACCACGGTGACACCACCTGAACCTCATTTCAAAGTTCATACTCTCTCCACACTGGACCTTCTGGACAAAATAAAACTACTTAATGCCAGTGCTTGTGGTAGGCATGTGCTACCTTCGGTCCCAAAACCAGTCCATGTGAAGGAAATGGATGCCCTAAGGGGGAGGCATCTGGCCTTGCTGGTGATAGTGGGCAGCAGCTGCCAGGCTTCCGTCACCATCACACTAAAGCAGTGGCCACCGCTGAGTGAGAGACTCCGTCAGAGGACCAGGCCTCAACACCACCTCTCTACTGGGTCACTGGGCCAGTCAAACGGCCTCTCCAGCACATCATTTCCCTCTGTGAAATGAAGATCTCTTTTATTTCAAAGAGGTACCATGAGGATTAAAGAAATTAACACTTGGGCAGCACCTGTGGCTCAGTGAGTAGGGTACCGGCCCCATATACCAAGGGTGGTAGTTTCAAACCCAGCCCCAGCTAAACTACAACAACAAAAAAATAGCCGGGCGTTGTGGCAGGCGCCTGTAGTCCCAGCTACTCAGGAGGCTAAAGCAAGAGAATTGCCTAAGCCCCAAAGCTGGAGGTTGCTGTGGGCTGTGACGTCACAGCACTCTACTGAGGGCGATAAAGGGAGACTATGTCTCTATTAAAAAAAAAAAAAAAAGAAAGAAATCAATCAATACTTAAAATGCACAAGTCATGTAATAAGCTCTGATATAGGCTTGATAAGGACAAGAGTAAGAGAAAACATACTCTAGCTAACTGGCAGGAAGAAGTGGGGAGCTGATTTTATTTATTTATTTATTTTCTTTTTTTTGAGACAAGACTCATTGTGTCACCCTTAGTAGAGTGCCATGGCGTCACAGCTCATAGCAACCTCAAACTCTTGGGCTTGAGTGATTCTCTTGCCTCAGCCTCCCAAGTAGCTAGAATTACAGGCATCTGCCACAATGCCCAGCTATTTTTTGGTTGTTGTTTGGCAGGCCCGGCCAGGTTCAAACCCGCCAGCCCATGTATGTGGCCAGCGCCCTAGCCACTGAGTACAGGTACTGAGCCAGGGAGCTGATTTTAAACATAGTCTAGCCTCACATACACTTCATACTGGATAATTGGAGAATTTTTAAAAGACTATTCTTGTATCACGAAATTTTTTTTGGACTACACTTAACCTTGCCAATAAGATGAACCCTTTATGGTATGAGTAAAAGATATTTTTTGCACAAACATTGGAGCTGGAATAGACTCAAAGTAAAATATTTGGCTCCCTTAACTTTTCTGTCACCAATTTTACAAAACCTTAAGCATTCATTTCAAATGACAACATCTCTTCAAAGTATTCCCAGTTTCCTGGAAATCATCCTTGATTATTTGGCCAATTAAGAAAGAAACTTGATTAAGTGACTAGCACATAACAAAGCAACACGTGACAACAAGCCTACAGCCTACACATCATTGTTGTGAGGTCAGGGTCCTCGGGCATCCCTTTCAGCACACCTGTGATGTGGCGTTTAACACGTGCCATGTAGACTCAGGAACAGAGCCCCCGGGTCAGCTACCAGCAACCTCTGCTGAAGCCAAGGAATGAAAGAACAGGAGTGGCTGCAGCACTGCAGGCCTGCTTTGTAAAGTTGGTCCAACCCTCTCTCTTGACCAACTGATGTAATCTACTAATGAGCTTCCCAGAAGACCTTGTTTTTTAAAAGAGAAAGGCTAACCTTGTGTCTGTCTGATATGTACTTGACCCAATATGGAGCAGAAGCCCACTGAGGGGCAGCTCTGCAAAGGGAGGTGGCCATCGAGGGACAAAAACCACTGCACAACAGTCTGAGGTCTCTGAAGAGAACAGAAGCAGCTACTGCTGACACCTCCTCCGTCTACACCACAGGCCAGAACTTCTGCCCAGCATGTTTCCTGTGCTCTTCCCTAAAACCCCTCACTCTTGCAGGAGGCTGAGACAGTATCCTGCAGATCCCTATTTAACAGATAAGGAAACTGGTTTATAAAATGAGATTAAAGGACTTGCAGAAAGTCATGGAACTCACAAATGCACATAACTGGCTCACAGCACGTAGCAGGCACTCAGTATCTTTTGAACACTTTATAAATATAGAAAACACTACCAATCTCACATGGATTTTGTGAGGATACAATGAAATTACGTGTATAAAGTGCCTACCTCGGTGTCTTGACCTTAGAATATGGATGCTAGGTGGGCAACAATGTTGATCTGGAAAGCAAGGCATGAGGACCACCTAGAACAGGGTTATGATAATGAAAACAAGTGTAACAGATACTGTAATGGGCGGAAGACGAATGGCAAATGAGCACATGAAGAGATGTTCAACTTCATGAACAATTAAATGCAGATCCAAGCTGTAATGAGATGCCACTGCACACCTATTAGAATAGCTTAACGGTAAAAAGTACAATATCAAACGCTGGCCAAGATGCAATGGACAGGAATCTAACACTTTGTTGGTGGGAACACAATGGGTAAATAGGTAACCAAACCATAATAAGGAAACAATCAGTGATACATACAGATGAAATGCAAATGCATTATGCTAAGTGAAAAGAGCGACTTTCAAAATCTGTATAATCCCACTTATGTGATATTCTGGAAAAGGCAAAACTATAAAGGCAGAACAGATCAGTGTTGCCAGGAGTTCAGGGGGAGGGAGGAAGGGGCTTGACTACAAATAGGCAGCACCAGGGAATCTGAGGGTGATAAAATTGTTCCGTATGCTATGGTTATATATATCAATGCATGTGCTGAAATTCACACTTGCTATATGCACTGAATGTCTGTCATCCTCCCCCCTCCCCAAATTCATGTTCAAATGCTATCCCCCAATGTGATGGTATTTGTAGATGAGGCCTTTGGAAGGTCATGAGGATGGAGCCCTCATAATGGGATTAGTGCCCTAATAAGAGGAGAAGGACAAGAAAGAGGTGATATCTCTCTCCTTTCTCTCTTCTCTCTCTCCTGGATGTGAACCAGGAGGACAGCCCTCACCAGAACCCGACCATGCTGGCTGGCATTCTAATCTTGGACTTCCAGCTTGCAGGACTCTGAGAAATAAATGATTGTTATTGAACCCACCCAGCCCACGGTATTCTTGTTACAGAAGCCCATATGACTAAGAAAAAACTAAATATCCACACAAAGGGAATTTTACTGTTGGTAAATTTTTCAAATTACTAAAAAGTAGCATTTTAAAAATCATAGAAAAAAAATTAACAAGTCTTGGTGAATGGCTGGATATAGGACATGTATGGAGAAGAGGAGAAAAGGAAGGTCAAATATCTCGTAAGTTCCTTGCCCAGGGAATGATAAAGAGACAGGAGACCATCAGGAGTCAGTGTGGGGGAGGTCCACAGAGGCGCTGAGAGGTGCTGAGGGTCCAGAACTCTGTTTCTAGCCTGGTTTCACCAAATGAGAGACTCTGAAATATGCAAACCGCATCATTTCCCTGAACCTCACTTTACCTAACTCTAAAATGGGACAATGAAGCAAAAGATCTTGCAGGTCTTTCCTACAAACATTCTAAGATTAATTTGGTTTTTGTTTGTTTGTTTGTTTTTTGGTTTTCAGTTTGTTTTGTTTTGTTTTGTTTTTTGAAACAGAACCTCAAATTATTGCCCTGGGTAGGGAGCTGTGGCGGCACAGCTCACAGCAACTTCTAACTCCTGGGCTTAAGCGATTCCCTTGCCTCAGCCTCCCAAGTAGCTGGGACTACAGGTGCCCACCACAACGCCCGGCTATTTTTTGGTTATAACTGTCATTGTTGTTTGTCAGGCCCGGGCTGGATTCAAACCCACCAGCTGTGGAGTATGTGACTGGCCACCTTAGGCGCCAAGCCGGTTAATTTGCTTTTTAAAGCTATTGAGTCTAGGAAGACAGCAGAACAAATAAGGAGAAATAGCCTGGTATGAAAAATATACCTGCACAAATGCCATCAGAGAAAACCAGTGGAAATCATCAATGCGTCTGAGTCATAAGGTGATGGGGGCAGAAGTAGCCCAGAGCAGAGAAAATACCCCCTATGGCTTAATGGGGGCGGGGGGTGCAGGGGAACCAGAATAACCCAAGAATCAAATGCTAAAACAGTCAAGAAGAATGAGGACTGATAGAACAACAAAACTGCACAGACTTCCACGTGATCAACAGAGTAACTGACAAAACATCTAACAGAAAAGATGCCGTCCAGACCTTGGGAGAAGTCTCCCTGTCTTGGTTGTGTCCTGATTATTTCTGCCATTGTATTTTAAATCTCACTCCGCCTTCACCTTTGTCATTGAGAGCCTTGAATTTAATAAAACAGGTAGTTTCCCTCACAAAAGCCCACTTCAAAGGCTACAATTTTTCAAAATTTAGAAATTCCTGGAAATTAAGCATATGATTATTAAGTGCTGGTAAGCCATTCTCTTGTCCCACATAGGTTAATACAAACACTCTAGAATATTAAAATGGAAAAACCATCGCATTTTTAAAAGAGTTAACAGAATGAGGAAGTATACAAGTTAGGAAGTATATTATCACTTTATTAGTCTATAAACTATGAAAATAGCTTGAAGTCAGAAATATTCCCAAGCTGACCAACTGAACAGGACAAATCCCTCATCTCTGTCCAGAGCAGGCCTCACAACACTTTCATGGGCTTTAGTTATCTCAGCCCAGTGAATGCAGGGAGACCACCACTTCAAGCCATTCACTCGCATACCACAGACCAGACCTGGAAGATTAGGGAAATTGGCAGCTGAAAAGAATCCTGGGGGGTCGACAGAGGGAGGGTTAGTAGGGGGACCACACCTAATGGAGCATATTGCAAGTACAAGTTGGATCTATCAGGTGTAGAACATAAATGTCTTAATGCTATAATTGGATACATGAGGTGAAGGCTATGTTGATTAGTAGGATGTAACCACTCCAATTTGTACAAATAATCAACACATTGAATCCCATAATGGCATAAATGTATTTATTTTATATTTACAAAATGACTTTATAAAAAAAAAAAAAAAAGGCTCAGCGCCTGTGGCTCAAGTGGCTAAGGCACCAGCCACATACACCTAAGGTAGCAGGTTCGAATCCAGCCCAGCCCGCCAAACAACAATGCTGGTTGCAACCAAAAAATAGCCAGGCGTTGTGGTGGGCACCTGTGGTTCCAGCTACCTGGGAGGTGGAGGCAGGAGACTCGCTTGAGCCCAGGAGTTGGAGGTTGCTGTGAGCTATGATGTCATTGCATTCTACCCAGGGGGACAGCTTGAGGCTCTCTCTCAAAAAAAAAAAAAAAAAATCTTGGGGGGTAGGGGGAAAATGAAGAAAAGTGGGTTAAAGGGTATAAACATACAGTAAAACAGAAGAAATACACTGTTTGATACCAGAGTAGGGTAACTACACTTAAAATTATAGTATCCCCAGGTAATAGACACTCTGAATGCCTAGACTTGATCACTATGCATTACATACATGTTACAAAGTTTTACATGCAAAATTAACACACCCAGGACTTTTCCAGCATGACCACCTTTGCCAGTTTTCCTTTCTGATGATGAAATGTAAAATACTGATGTGATATAGCCTGGGTCTGCTAGTTATCAAAGAGGGGAGAGAAAGAACAGGGTACTTGGCCTTAAAGTCTGCTCTCTCCTACCTCTAATACCTGAAAAACTTTGGGCAAATTTCTTCACTCCCTTTTATCTCCCATCTACAAGGTAGGGATAATCACATCCTCCATCTAGCACTCAGGCTACTAGGGACACACACCAGGTGAGATCATGTCTGTGGAAGCACTCAAGGAGAATGCAAACACAAATAGAAGGTGTTATTACTGCCATTCTAGATGGGGTGGGGTGAGGGTGGGGGCAGGGAGGTGAACAGATCTCAAACACACAATCACATCCAAACTGCATCTTTCAAGTCAACCAGATGCTTCTCTCCCATCACAGCTGGGCTACTGAGCAGATGATGAATTGATGGAAATAAAAAAGGTGGTGAAAAAAAGGATGCTTCTGTTACCCAGCTTCAGTCCTCCTGGCTGTGCGAAGATAGAAAAGTCCTTTCTTAGCAATTTCTACTCTACTAATCTTTTTGAGAGCCTCCTATGTGTCAGACACCATGGCAGGCACTGAGAAGATTTTTAACAAAACAGGCCATGTTCTCAAGAGTGTTCACTCTGGAAATAGCCAGGAGCAGAGTCTAGGAAGAGGAGAATCAATCAGATGAGTGAAAGCAGGGTGAGGCACTCTAAGTAGACAGAAGGCAGCGAGAGAGCATGGGGGGTGGGAGGGACAACAGAGACCCAGGGTCCAGCCAGGGCCCTCAGGCCTTCTCCTGCAGGCCATGCAGCCACAGGCATGTCTTAAGGAGGCCTAACAAAATCACCCTCAGTCTAGAGGACAGGATGTAGAGAAGCACTAAGGACAGTGACAGTCAAAATCCAGGCAGAGATGGCAGCTAGAGAACACGAATGAAAAAAGGAGAGAAAGAGGTAAAATGAACTTGCTTTGATGACTGGAAGGATGCAGGGGTAAGAGGAATTGTACATGACTCCCTGGTTCTGTCTTGATGAAGACGGCGGCGTTTTCACAAAATACTGGGAAAAAATGCAGATTGGGCAGACAAGGTTCACTTGCCTCGTGTCACATAAATGAAGCGACTTTGCACATTTGGGACCAACCAAAAAGTCTGACGTTTCTTGTAATTTAGCTGCCTATTTCAAAGTTCCACAGGCAAGAGGACCTCTTGAGACAGAATAGAGGCCAGACATTGTGGCACACACCTGTAATGCCAGCACTCCCAGAGGCTGAAATGGGAGAATCCCTTGAAGCCAGGAGTTCTAGAGCAGCCTGGGCAACATCAGTGAGATGCCATCCCTACAAAAATTTAAAAATTAGCCCGGCAGGAGGATCACTTGAGCCAGGAGTTCAAGGTTGCAATGACTTATGATCATGCCAGCGCACTCCAGCCTGGGCAACTATTATCCAAAATAATAATAGTACTAATAGTAAGATGACAATGATGACGACAGAATGAAAGGCCTACACAAGAATCAGTTCCATGCTCTTAATCTCTCAGTAGCCAAAGTGAGAACCGCCCCCCCCCCAACATTAGAACTAAGCTCAGATGGCTTCTCAGTCTTTAGAATCAAAGCTCAAAGAATGTAAGGAACTTGCTCCAGGTCACACAACCAGAAACTTTATTCCAAGATAGTCAGTCTGCCTCCAGAACGTCCGCTTTCCCCTGGTGTGCCAGTCTGTTCCATGAAGGAAGACACAGTACTACTGGTCACACGTAGCACAGGCTGAGTATCCTGTACCCGAAATACTTGGGACCAAGAGTGTTCCAGATTTCAGATTCTTTTCCCATTTTGGAATATTTGCTTGTACATAATAAAATATCTTGGGATCCAAGTCTAAACATGAAATTCATTTGTTTCATGTACACCTTATACACATAGCGTGAAGGTAATTTTACACAACACTTTTAATAATCTCACGCATACAAAGTTTGACTGTATTTTAACTGCAATCTGTCACATGAGATCAGGTGTGGAATTTTTCACATGTCATCTTTGCACTTAGAAATTCGGATTTGGGAGCATTTCAGATTTCAGATTTTTGGATTTGGGAAGCTAAACCTGTAAAGGTTCACCAGTCCTATTCTCTGGCCATTTTATTCTTCTCTTGATACTCCTCTCTAATAAGAGAGTTCCCTGAGGACACTGTCCCCAGTGCTGAGCTCTAGTTCAACGGTCCTGTCGGCCTGGAAAGCCCAGACCCATCTCTGCTTCTTAAAGTTCATTCCAGTGGCTACTTCTGTTTTTGTTATTGTTGTTGTTGCTGTTGCTTTGTAGTTTCTGGCTGGGCCTGGGTTTGAACCCACCGCCTCCAGCATATGGGGCCAGTGCCCTACTCCTTTGAGCCACAGGCGCCGCCCTACTGCTGATAACCAGCCATTTGGTGGCTCTGCAAATGCAGGGAGAATGATCTGGTTCCAATAAGAGCTACTGCTAAACTCATTCCTCCTACCCTATCTCATGGCAATAAGAGCTCCTTGAGGGCACAGTCCTTATTTAAATGACTTATCTGTCCCTGGCTGAACTTGGCCTGATGTTTCTTCCCACTCAAAGCTTTCTGTGTCCCTGCTGCATCTGGGGAGAAAGGCAGGAGACCCCACTGGAGAAGATACAGGCATGATGGTACCACTCTCCAGGCACCATCCCAGACATGAGAGAGCAGTGACCAAGACAGCAAGGTCCCTGAACTTACGCGCCACTAAAAATGTGATGCTTATCAGGCAGCACCTGTGGCTCAAAGGAGTAGGGCGCCGGCCCCAAATACCGAAGAAGGCAGGCTCAAATCCGGCCCAGTCAAAAACTGAAAAAAAAAAAAAAAAAAAAAAAAAGATGCTTGTCTCTTTAAATAAACTAATGCATATACACATATGTATATAAAATACATGAAAATATTAATATTTGATAAAACTGGGAATTGGGTATGTATGGGTTCATTGTATTATTCTCTATATTTTTCTAAACATTTAAAATACTTTACTGAAAGCCTCTGCTCTCTGGGGGAAGGACTGCCTCGTCAGACCAACTCCTTTCCAAATGGTCTGGATAGAGAAAATTGTCCAGGAATCTGTTTTGTTTTTGACATCATGCTCCACAGCTGGAAAAGCAATCAGGAGAAAAGATGAAAATGAGCAAGGTTAGACAACTGAGTTCAACTGAACAATGGACTGGGTCATGGCTGCTATCTGCAATGGTAAATGATAAAGTAACAGAAAAACGGGCGGCGCCTGTGGCTCAGGGAGTATGGCACCGGCCCTATATACCGAGGGTGGTGAGTTCGAACCCAAACCCAGCCAAACTGCAACAAAAAAAATAGTTGCACCAACAGGACCACGCCTATGGTGCATCTTACAAGGGTACATGTGAATCTTTCTAAATGTAGAATATAAATGTCTTAACACAATAACTAAGAAAATGCCAGTGAAGGCTATGTTAACCAGTTGGATGAAAATATTTCAAATCGTATATAAAACCAGCACACTGTACCCCATGACTGCATTAGTGTACATAGCTATGGTTTAATAAAAAAATAAAAAATAGTTGGGCATTGTGGTGGGCATGTGTAGACCCAGCCACTCAGGAGGCTGAAGCAAGAGAATAACCAAAGCCCAAGAGCTGGAGCTTGCTGTGAGCTGTGACCGCACAGCACTCTATTGAGGGCAACAAAGTAACACTCTGCCTCTTAAAAAAAAAAAAAAAGAAAAGAAAAACATAGCAAAAAAGCCATTTTGCAGCACCCTTTTGCTTCTAGAGAGGAAGCCCTAATATTACCCACTGCTCTGCTCCACACTTACTATGCTGGAGAGGTCTGGGCACCAGCCCACAACAAACCTGGAAAATGAGCATCATTATCCTCGTTTTATAGATTAGGGAATAAAATCCAAACAACTCAAGTAATTCGCTCAATATCCACCGGCCCCACTGCTCGTGACAGACAGAGCGAGTGTCCGATCCCTCGCTGCCAAGAGTCCACAGCCCGGGTTTTATTTTCATTACACCCTGATGCACGCCTCTTACTATCTGATGTTCCCCCTCTCATTTCTCATAAAATTCTGGGCTCCACAAGGAGTGAATTTTTTTTATATTATTTTTTTCTCAGACTTTAGTGAACATCATAAAGGGAGTGAATCTTATAAAGAAAGAAACTTCTAACAGGCAGTTCACTAAGTAAAAAAATCCAAGAAATCAGTCTTTAGATATACAATACCAGAAACAGCACCTCCAAATCTTAAATAAAGAAAACTAAAAATTGTACAATACACTGTGGTCATTAAAAAGAACATAGCAGGCCAGGAGCAGTGGCTCACACCTGTAATCCCAGCACTCTGGGCAGCCACAGTGGGACCTCCAGAGACTTTGATCCAGAGTTTGAGATTGCCTGAGCAACAAAGTAAGACCTCATCTCTACAAAAGACACAAAAATCAGCCAGGCATGGTGGGTGTGCACCTATAGTCCCAGCTACTCAGGAGAGTAAACCAGAAGGATCCTTCAGCCTGGGCGTTAAAGGTTATAGTGAACTATTATTATGCCACAGCATTATACCCGAGGCAGCAGAGCAAGATCCTGTATTTAAAAAAAAAAAAAAAAAGACATCTGTAATCCCAGCACTTGGGAGGCCAAGGCAGGTAGATTGCCTGAGCTTAAGGGTTCGAGACCAGCCTGAGCAAGTGTGAGACCCTATCTCCAAAAAATAGCCAGGTGTTGTGGTGGGCACCTGTAGTCCTAGCTACATGGGAGGTTAAGGCAAGAGAATCACTTGAACCCAAGAGTTTGAGGTTGCTGTGGGCTAAGACACCATGGCACTCTACCGAGGGTGATCAAGTAAGACTCTCTCAAAAAATAAAAATAGGCTCAGCACCCATAGCTCAGTGAGTAGGGCACCAGCCACATACACAGAAGCTGGCAGTTTCGAGCCCAGCCTGGACCTGCTAAACAACAATGACAACTGCAATCAAAAAATAGCCAGGTGTTACATTGGGCACCTATAGTCCCAGCTACTTAGGAGGCTGAATCAGGAGAATTGCTTAAGCCCAAGAGTTGGAGGTTGCTGGGAGCTGTGATGCCACAGCATTCTACAGAGGGCATTCTACTGAGGGCAACATAATGAGACTCTGCCTCAAAAAATAAAATAAAAAACAAAGAAAGAATAAAAGAAAACATTGCATAATTACTTTAAATTTGAAAAGTCTTAACACTGAAGGGACTTTAAAGTTGCAGTCAGCAACAACCTTGTAAGAGGAAAAAATAGAAATTGCTAAAGTCACTTTTTAATGTTATTTACCTTTAAACACCTGCTACCGTGAAGACTGTCCAAAATTTGGTTGAGCCATGTACACGGGACAAGATAAGCTAGAGTATGTGTGAACAAGTTAAAATTTTATTCTTTACTAAATTTTCAAAAATTAAAAATAGCATAAGTCTTGAAATACATGCCACCGTTTAGTCCAGTAGGAGTTACAGTAACTATTCTGGAAATGAAATACAGATAAGAAAATGAGAAAAGTCAGATTTAATCGAAACATCAATATTTCTGACCCCTAGGGTTTATTCCTAAAATAGAGGCTCAGCGTAAAAATGGCTCTGTATTTCTTCCTTTTCCATCACTTCCTCCCACACGGCCTAAGTTTTAGGGGCCAAAACCACTGTGACCATACTTCCCAGACAGTAAGGAAATTTCTCAATCAAAACCACATAATCAGAGCTCTCTACCAGCTTCCACCACCCTGACCACAAGAAAGGGGACTGGTCCCCCTGCGTAGGCCTGCACATACCAGACTGCTCACCACAAGGCTGAACCCTGGGGACTATTCACAGGTGCAACTCAGGCAGAGGTGCCAGGGACAGAATCTAAGAAGGAAATAGTAGGAAATAGATATGAGAAATAGGAATTGGGAAATATTTCTATTCTCTGTCTCTTACCTATTACAATATTCCTATTAGGAACTAGGAATTAGGAAATACTCCTGGCTTGGCGCCTGTGGCTCAAGCGGCTAAGGTGCCAGCCACATACAGCTAAGGTAGCAGGTTCGAATCCAGCCCGGGCCCGCCAAACAATGATAGCTGCAACCAAAAAATAGCCGGGCGTTGTGGCAGGCACCTGTGGTCTCAGCTACTTGGGAGGCTGAGGCAGGAGACGTGCTTGAGCCCAGGAGTTAGAGGTTGCTGTGAGCTGAGATGCTACAGCACTCTACCCAGGGGGACAGCTTGAGGCTCTGTCTCAAATAAAAAAAGAAAAAAAGGAAATATTCCTAATAGGAATATTGGAAAATCAAATAGTAGGAAACAGATAAGGAAAAAGATAAGAGAACCAGAACTGTGGAGATCCTCAAAGACCAAAAGGGTGAGAAGGAAATGAAAGAGGCGTGTCCCACACAGCCCAGGAGGAGATGGGTAAAGAAGTGTTTGATGCCACAAAGTGAGAAGTAATGTCACAACAGCAATCACAGTGGGGGGTCAGGGGAGATTCAGATTACAAGGGGCTCAGGAGAAGACGGAAGCCGTGGACTCTGTGAGTCCAAATGCTCTCAAGGCATGCTCCACTTCCTCTTCCAACCATAACCTCCTTGTGAGTGGGCCTAACTTCCCCTCATGCAGGCCGCAGCAGGAAAGACACAGATCACTTGACATCAGTCCTTCAGCCCAAGCAGACTCACAATGGTAACTTACCCAAGTCCAAAAATACAGCAGATTCGACATCTCTGAAATCACAATGCCAGGCAGCCACCAAATGCAAGATATAAAACAGACTTCGACTGCAAACAGGCAATTGCTTGCCTAGATGTCTGATGCAGTGCCAGGTTAGTTCACAACATTCGAAATTTTAATGGTACAAAAGAACCCCATTTATCCTTTTTCCTAGATGTATTTCTTTGATTACATCTTGCATGCTGAAACAAAAAAATTTATTCAAACAGTATTACAATTATTCTTTGAAATGAAATATTTGACTGATTGCCAAAAGTGATTGACTACATAAATTATGTGACTGAGTATGAACATGTATGTTATTCTGTTACAGAGGGCACCTGTTTAAATCAAGAACTTTTTTAAAATCCACTGTCGAAAAAGAAATCATTCAGCCCTACAAAGCCACATAAACTCTCATCAGTAAAAAGACCAAGATGAACCCCAAAAACAGTCTAAAAAGAAAGATCACCCAGCAGGAAAACAGACTTTTAATATAAAAATACAACCCAAAACGCTGTCAGTAAACTCACAGATGAGCGTCCCCCTTCAGTTACGTCATGTGCTTTTAGAAAATGTGGGCAGCGTAAACAAACAGATTGGACTGGCATGGTTGGTTTAAAACCATGGTTCATCATATTTGATTCTTATCAGCCCTATAAAGGTACAAACATTTCACTCTGGTTACTGCAAAACAGGAAGCTAACCTGAATTTCCACAAAAGGTACCTACAGACTTTCACTGCAGGGAGCTGGGCACTGCAGAGCCACTGGCCTAGCACATGGGAGTCCAGGGAGCATCTGCCACTCTGTACTCTCCATCGGGCCTCCCCCACCACTCAGATTTAGGGAAAAAAGTATAAATTAAAATCGAATGTTTGCTGTGCAAACACAGCTTGTAGCTCAGAACCTGGGCCCTGCTTCGGAGCAGAACGCTGTCCATAAACAGCAATTCCAGAGCTGCCGCAGTGAGCCTGCTCACAGATGAGCACAGCACATCAATAAATCCCATATGAGTATCCAAGAAGGGTTCTGATGAGAATTAACCAGCTAAGACCAAATGGAGGGACCAAACTCTACTGCCAGATTTTCCCTCCGGAGTTGCTGACAAGCAAGCGCTATCAAAGCAAAAGATATGAAAACACCAGGCTGTTTTCCAAGCAGCCTGACAGGCCCTGCTCCGGGCAGCTGCCAAGTTTGCTGGTGAAACTGCTCTAAAGTACTGTGAAACCACACTCTCTTGACCTCAGGCAATGCTAATGCCTTCAACTAAACACTGTTGATGGTGTTTGGGCGGTTTTCTGAATGTGAAGTAAGCAATTCCTTGACCAAACTAGGATAAGCCAGCCTTCTAGTAAAACAGATCACAAGGCAGCACATATTTTTAAAAACACCCTATTAAAGGCAGCACATCTATTTAAAAAGAGCCTATTGAAAGAGGTTTGACTCAAACAGATTTCTTTTTTGGACACAGAGTCTCATTTTGTCACCCTTGGTAGAGTGCCACGGCATCACAGATCACAGCAACCTCAAACTCTTGGGCTCAAGTGACTCTCTTGCCTCAGCCTCCCAAGTAGCTGGGATTACAGATGCCCGCCATAACATCTGACTATTTTTAGAGGCAGGGTCTCACTCTTGCTCAGGCTGGTCTCAAACTTATGAACTCAAGCAATCCACCCGCCTCAGCATCCCAGAGTATTAGGATTACAGGTGTGGGCCATCACGCCAGGCTTACTCAAACAGATTATTTATACACCTATGTTCATAGCAGCACTGTTCACATCAGGCGAAAGGCAGAAGTAAGCCAGTGTCCATCAACAAATGGATAAACAAAATACAAGGGAATATTAAAAGGGCAAGAAATTCTGGGAGGTGCCTCTGGCTTAGTGAGTAGGGCGCCATCCCCATATACCAAGGGTAGCGAGTTCAAACCTGGCCCCAGCCAAGATGCAACAAAAAAATGGTCTGGGGTTTGTGGTGGGCACCTGTAGTCCCAGCTACTTGGGAGGCTGAGGCAAGAGAATCGCCTAAGCCCAAGAGCTGGAGGTTGCTATGAGCTGTGATGCCAGGGCACTCTACCAAGGATGACAAAGTAAGACTCTATCTCCAAGAAAAAAAAAGGAAAGAAATTCTGACACATGCTATAACACACGTGAACCTTAATAACGCTATGCTAAGTGAAACAAGCCAAACACAAAAGGTGAAATATTACCTAATTCCCCATATCAGGTACACAGTTATTCATATACACAGAAAGGAGAAGAGTGGTCGCCAGAGGCCAGCGAGAAGGAAGAAAGGGAATTATTACTTAATGGGCACAAGTTTCAGTTTGGGAAAAAGTTCTGAAGATGGGTAGTGGGGACAGCGGCACAAAAACATAAATGTACTTAATGCCACTGAATTTTACACTTAAAAATGATAACATTCCGGGTTTGGCTACCATAGCTCAGCGGCTAAGACACCAACCAGCCACATATACCGGGGCTGGCAGGTTCAAACCCAGCCCAGGCCTGCCAAACAATGACAACTACAACAAAAAAACATAGCCAGGGAGGTGCCTGTGGCTCAAAGGAGTAGGGTGCCAGCCCCACATACCAGAGATGGTGGGTTCAAGCCCAGCCCTGGCCAAAAACTACCAAAAAAAAAAACAAACAAACAAAAAAAAAAAACATAGCCAGGTGCTGCGGCAGGTGCCTGTAGTCCCAGCTACTCGGGAGGCTGAGGCAAGAGAATCACTTAAGCCCAAGAGTTTGAGGTTGCAGTTAGCTATGATGCCATGGCACTATACCCAGAGCGACAGCTTGAGACTCTGTTTCAAAAAAAAAAAAAGATAACATTTGGGACCTGTAGTTCAGTGGTTAGGTTGCCAGGGCTGGTGGGTTTGAACCCAACCTGGGCCTGCTAAACAAACAAACAAACAAACAAACAAAAAATAGCCAGGTGTTGTGGCAGGCACCTGTAGTCCCAGCTACTAGAGAGGTTGAGGCAATACAATCACTTGAGCCCAAGAGTTTGAGGTTGTTGTGAGCCATGAAGCCACAGTACTCTACAGACAGTGACAAAGTGAGACTCTGTCTCAATTAAAAAAATAAATAAATAAAACTATTCAAATGAAAAGACCAAAGATGTGCTTTTTTTAAAGTATAGATCTGGAATATTCTCAGTCACATCTTAGAAATACCATATTTTAAAACTATATAATTAACACATAAAAGAATCCACTGGAGTTATCTTCAGTTTCCATACTTGGCCCAAATCTAATCTTCCATGTCAGTCTGGAAGGCCAAAGAGCACATGTTCTGCAAACATCACTTCTTTTTTTTTTTTTATCATTTGGGATTCACTGAGGTTACAAAGAATTAGGTTACACTGATTGGATTTGTTAGACAAAGTCCCTCTTATAACTGTGTCCCGCCCCCAAGAGGTGTGCCATACACTGTGAGCCCCCATCCCCCTCCAGCTTCCCCTCCCCCCACTTCCTCATCCCCCTACCCCACCCCTTGTATTAGCTCATCTACTGCCTTCATATTCGAATTGAGTAGATTGGATTCTTGTTTCTCCATGTTGGGGATGCTTTACTAAGAGGAATGTGATCCATCTCCATCCAGGTTAATACAAAAGACGTAAAGTCTCCATCTTTGATAATGGCTGAATGGTATTCCACAGTATACACATATCACCGCTTGTTATCCATTCCTGGGTTGGTGGGCATTTAGGTTGTTTCCACATTTTGGCAATCACAAATGTCACTTCAGACATACTTGACACGGTGTAGATCAATGGCTGCATCCCCCAGGTGAGTTAACATCACATCAAGTCAACATCAGCCATATGAACAGGGCACATCATCTGAGTGTGTACTGTTAGCATCTACAGGCTCATTTCAAATGCTGGTGAGCACTTCAGATGTATCCTAGAATAAAAATTTCCTCTAGACAGAAACCACAACATCTAAAGGATTTTGTCATGTACTTACCCAAGATGTTGAAAGACGGGATGGCTAGTTATTACAAATCTTAAAGGCTACTGAAGAAAAGAAAGCTCTCGCACTGTACTTTGTGGACAGCAGCACTGACTGGTGTGCTAACTAATGGTCTCAAAGAACAGGCTTCTAACAAACATGGGTGCTTGCAGAGAAAGCAGTCAATATTGAAAATCGAGGGTTCCTTGAGAGCTAACATTTTTCACATATTACCTCTGTAAAGATTCTTCTGTCATTCTTCTCCAGGGAAGATGCTGAAATTAGTGTCAGGCAGTGAAAGCCAAGATGCAGATGGAGATTCTCTAACAGCTCTGTTATCTTGAAAGCCAATTACATCGCTCCACTGCCACAGTTCTGGAGCCAAAGTCTAAGGATGCATTTTTCTCTCAACTGCTCGTGTGAAGCAGTGAGCATTTGCAAAAGTATCAGGGGAAGATTTTTATAAGGACGATGACTTCACTTCTGCTTCTGAGATTATCCAGATATATTCTTCTTCCAGCAGCATACAAAGCTGGGGTGAGGGACTGCTGAAATGAAACTGCACCATCACTGCCAGGGAAAGCTTCAGGCTCCCTCTGGGGTGGGTGCCTACTCCCAAACAACTGTGCCTCACCACACACCCAGACACTCACAACCTTGCACAGTGCTGGGAGAGAAAGGATGGCTGCGGGGAAGACAGTGTCAAAGTAGTGGGGATGACGTCTTAATTACCCCCAAGCTTCCCAGAAAATCAGTGATGTCAGGCCGAGAATCTAGCTAATAACAGACGCACAGAACACGGCTGACGTGACTGTCCTGGTGGCAGAACTGCCTGTGAAGGGAGTCCTTCTTCTCATGCTTTCCGTAGTCCTCCTATGAGTACAGCTGTCTCTCTGTATCCACAGGAGACTGGTTCCCAGGCCACTGAAGATCCCAAAGTCTAAGGATGCTTGAGTCTCTGACATAAAATGCTGTAGTACTGTATTTGCATATAACCTACACATATTCTCCCATATACTTTAAAATCATCCCTCGATTACTTATAATCCTAATACACTGTAAATGCTCTGTAAATAGTTGTTATAGCAGATTTTTAATTTTTATTATTGTATGGTTAATCTTTCCTCAAATATTTTTGACACGAAGTTGGTTCAATCTGAGGCTGTAGAACCTTTGTACTCACAAAAGTTTGGGGTTTTTTTAATAACAGAGGCAGCATGGCCTCCGTCTCTGTAGACTAACTCTTATTGAGATATGAATTGTATCTGCCTGGTTCATCACTACATCACCAGAACCCAGTCAGGTCCCTACCCAGCTCAGAGGTGGGACCCAACTAGCACCTTCTGAAGAGTTGCTGTTGTTGTTTTTTAAACAAAAGCAATACATATCTTTTTGCCCATAAAAATATTTCAGGACGACTTTTCTTTATGATTATTCTTCTAGGTTTTATCTTTCAAGGTTGCCTAGTATTCCATTGTGTGGACATTCATAACTTGTTTAACCAATCCCCTATTGTTGGATACTTACGTTTCCAATTTTTCACTATAATAAAGAACGCTAGGAAATTAGTTCTTAAAATACCCCCTAAAAGTAGGATGGCTGGGTCAAAAAGTATGTGAGCATCTGTGTGCCCTCACTCTTCAAAGCTACCCTCCATTGCTTTACCTTGAAGGCAAATAGTTCTGAATGTCACTATTTAGATAAGTTCCTCAAACAGGTGCCTCTGACATCAGCAGCCACAGTCCTACACTGTCCTCTCAAGACCTATTTTCAGAGCCCATCAGATCAGAAATCCAAGCAGGAGCCCTTGCTCCAAGGGGCCTCCTGCATTCCTCCCCATGGCTGGAGCTGCTCTTGGAGTTCACTGGAAGACAAAACCACATCACCTCATCACACGCAGCTCCCCTCCTGAGCTTCCCCTGTGCTGGCTGGTCTCTCCCTACTTCCTCACGGCAAAAATGGAACCTGTCCCACCCATAAGACAGAGAAACGTCAAGCCTCACACAAATCCAGGGAAGCTGTCGCGTATGTCTGCCTTCCCCTCCCCGACCCCATTTACGCAATCATTTCTCATTAGCTCCTCTAAAAAGAAGAAAGATGGTAAAAAGGAGAAGCTCTCTATGGGATACATAGCTTTTTTTATCCACTTTCATAAAAAGGGACCTTTCATACACCTTCCTGATGAGTTTAATGAGAACTTCAGACACTCTCCCCCCAAAAATACTCAAATACACACATTCAAAATGATCAATTTGACTTTGAGGCCCCAACAAGAACCTCTGGGCCACTGAGGAACAAAGGGCAAAATGAGGCTTGAGAAATCCTGAGTGTATTCTCAGGATCCTGTCCCTGTTTCTAAAATCAAAGGGAGGGAAATCTGGGGCCCTATGGAAACTTGGAACATTGCCCAGACAATTGCTCATAACTCTGTATAGCCTTTCAAAGTAACTCAGGTATCACTACATGGACAGCAGCAGTGGAAAAAAAAGTCCTATGACTGACCTTATGAATGGGCAGCAGAGCTGTTCCAAGGCCCAGGTGGGGACTTGCCTGCTGACCACCTAACACGCTACAGATTGGTTTACTTGATTACTATCTGTCCACCCCATTACTAGGAAAACTCCATGCTGGCTATGACTTTACTTTGTTCACACCTATATCCCAGCCTTGTCCAAAGCCAAAGCTGCCAGTCCCAATGATTCTTGAAGGTCAAGCTAGACACTAAGGCCATCCACGAAGACTTCCACAAACACAATGACATAACACAGGAGATTCTGTGCATTCCTCATTCGGGGGTGAGGAAAGTGAACTAACAACTAGAAACAACCAGGACAGGCTGTGGAATCAGATCAGGTAGAAACACAGGAAGGGGCTTGGCGCCTGTGGCTCAAGCGGCTAAGGCGCCAGCCATGTACACCTAAGGTGGCGGGTTTGAATCCAGCCCAGGCCCACCAAACAACAATGACGGCTGCCACCAAAAAAATAGCCAGGCGTTGTGGCGGGCGCCTGTGGTCCCAGCTACTTGGGAGGCTGAGGCAGGAGACTCGCTTGAACCCAGGAGTTGGAGGTTGCTGTGAGC
>CAUYTI010083348.1:0-12154 GCA_963575145.1 Galago senegalensis
CTGCCTCCCAAGTAGCTGGGACCACAGGCGCCCGCCACAACGCCCGGCTATTTTTTGGTTGCAGCCGTCATTGTTGTTTGGCGGGTCCGGGCTGGGGATTCAAACCCGCCACCTTAGGTGTACGTGGCTGGCGCCTTAGCCTATTGAGCTATAGGCGCCGAGCTGTAAACCTCATTTTAATAAGAGTTTCAGGCTCGGTGCCTGTGGCTCAAGCAGCTAAGGCACCAGCCACATACACCTAAGGTGGCGGGTTCGAATTCCCAGCCCGGACCCGCCAAACAACAATGACGGCTGCAACCAAAAAATAGCCGGGCGTTGTGGCGGGCGCCTGTGGTCCCAGCTACTTGGGAGGCGGGGGCAGGAGACTCGCTTGAGCCCAGGAGTTGGAGGTTGCTGTGAGCTGTAATGCCACGGCACTCTACCCAGGGGGATAGCTTGAGGCTCTGTCTCAAAAAAAAAAAGATACAAATGGTAAGGCTACACACAGATTACACCAAATCAAACATGTCAGAAATGTAAGGTAAAAATAACTGAAAAACATTCAGTTCCCAAGAGAATAATTCTAGAAATGCTACCTAGATTAAATTCTGCTGATTAAGTGCCATAATAACATATCACAAAGAAAATGATTTATGATTAAGCTCAACTTTAAGCCTTTACCATATGATGGTATAAAGATGGTTCTGAAGCTGACTGGAATAGTAACTTACAGTATGCAACTGCAGTTATATAATTCATAGCACATAAGTGAATGCTATGTGCCAAACACTATGCTTTTTATACAATTAACTTTTCGTGTGATATAACCTCCACAGAGATATTTATATTTATAAATGGGGAAATTAAGGTTTAGAGAGGTTAAGTCAATTTTCCTGGTCACACAGCTAGTAATGACTGAGCTAGGTCTCAAACACACTAAGATTCCAGAGTTCAGGTTCTCAAATAATATGCTAGAGCTAGGAAATAAAATTTCAGTATCTTTTACATATACTGCAACAATTTTTCTCTGACAAAAGGGAGTAAGGGGGGAGGTGAACTGAAACTTCTGCCCAGCTAGGTTTTTATAATAGCCAAACTGAATTTACCTGTGCTCTTTCACAGAGAAGCTTGGCACTCCAAACAAATCTCCTAGAAGATCATTTGAACAATATACAATATGTTGTTGCTTTTCATCATATAATCGTTTCGTCATAATATACTGGCCAAGATAAAATATAACCTGAAAAAGAAATGATTTTTGAGCATTAAACTAAATGTTAATTTCAAATATATTCAATAATATCCCATTTATCTGAACAGAGTTAAACCACTAACAACCATATCCATGATCATGTAGAATAATAAGCCCTTTATACTCCAAAAGAAGCTATCTTAAAATGCTCTTCTTCAAATATGATAAAAATAGAAATAACTGCTTCTCTTCTCTATTTACTTTAAACCTAAAATCTTGGGCAGCACCTGTGACTCAAGGAGCAGAGTGCCAACCCCATATACCTAGGGTGGCGGTTCAAACCCGGCCCCGGCCCAAACTTGCAAAAAAAAAACCTAAAATCTCTTTTTTTTGGGGGGTGGGGGGGACAAAGTCTCAAGCTGTTGCCCTGGGTAGAGTGCGTGGAGTCACAGCTCACAACAACCGCCAACTCTTGGGCTCAAGTGATCCTTTTGCTTCAGTTTTTCTATTTTAGTAGAGATGGGGTCTGGCTTTTGCTCAGGCTGATCTCAAACTCATAAACTCAAGCAATCCACCCACCTGGCCTTCTAGAGTGCTACGATTACAGGCGTGAGCCACCATGCCTGGCCCCCTAACAATCTCTTTTTCAAGACATTTTTTTTCTTTGCAGACTTTAACTCTGCCCAAATATCTAAATATTACTAGGAAGGAAAAGACAGCAAAATGCAAACACCACTAACAGCAATAAAAAGTTACAGAACACGAGTGTTTTAGTGACCTTGAGCCATTTAGCAAATAGTCACAAACATCATACATCTCTCATGAGAGAAGAAAGATAGGAAAATGGCCAATGACATCTACATAACAGTTGGAGATAATTCAGTGAATGATATAAACCCTCAAAGATATCGATATTATCTACATAACAATAATCAAAATAATGACCCTGAATCATTAACATAAAATTTAATTATATCCTGCATGTTCCTTTAAGACACAAAAGTTGGCAATACATTTTAAGATATCCAAGAACAAACAGTATCCCAGTAACAGCCACCTAAACACATATAACATTTTATAGTTCACAATACACTTTAACAAGCACTGTCTCATAAACACAGACTGAAAATAAAGGGATGGAAAAAGATAGTCCAAACATATAGAAGCCAAAAAAGGGCATAAATAGCTATACTTCTACCAGATAACAGATTTCAAGACAAAAACTACAAAAAGAGACAAAGAAAGTCATTATATAATGATAAAGGGGTTAATTCATCAATTCAGCAAAAGAATGCACAATTCTAAATATACATGTACCCTTCAAGATACATGAAGCAAATAATATCAGAGCTAAAAGATAGACCCCAACATAATAAACATGGACAGAAGACATCAACACTCTTTCAGGCTTGAACGGTTCATCCAGATGTAATAACTAAGCCCCTAGCCCTTGACCCCCTCCCTAAGACCAGTGGGGAACAAAGCCCCTACCCTTGAAAAGGAAACTTCTCCTAAGCCTTTTAGTCCCAGCCCCCTCAAGGCTAAAGCAGCAGCCTGAGATTAAGGAAGTATGCATGGAGGGGTTGAGTAAAGGGAAGGGTGGATTCCAAATAAAGGCCCAGGTGAAAAGGTCCCAAAGTACCCAACAGTTCTCACAAATTTACCCAACACTTGTTTTGTACCCCTGAACTATGTGACCCTCATCTTATGATCACGAAGTAATGTACTTGTGATGTGATGTGTTTTGTACCCCCACCCTGAATTGGGTAAGCCCTTATGATGTACTTTTACTTTGTGACCCCTGAGCTGTACTGAATTATGCTAACTGCTATGACTGGCTTCTATATTGCGCTAGCTTGCTCAGCATGCATGATTACGCAGAATAACAGTATAAAAAGGCTTCTCCCCCACTATTTGAAGCTGCTTGTTGGCTCACTACAACAGCCCCCTGTAGGTGCACCTGCAGGTGTATTAAATTCCTAATAAATTTCTATTACTTAATTACATCTGAAGTGGGGTCCATCCTTCTCTCGCATCTACCATCTTATTTCACAGAGAGAAAATCAACAATGAAATGCTGGGCATTAATCTGCGCTATGGATCAAATGGACCTAATAGATGCTTATAGAGCAGTTCATCAGCAGCTGCAGAATTCACTTTCTTCTCCTCAGCTCATGGATCATTCTCAAGGATAGATCATAGGCCACAAAGAAGTCTCAAAAAATTCACAAACATCGAAATCATAACCAAGTTATTTTTTTCTTACTACAATGGAATAAAACTAGAAATAAATTACAAAAAGAATTAACACTGGAAAATATATAAACATATGGAAATTAAATAATCAGGGTGGCACCTGTGGCTCAGTGAGTAGGGCGCCAGCCCCATACACCTAGAGTGGTGGGTTCAAACCCAGCCCTGACCAAACTGCAACAACAACAACAAAAAAAACAGCTGGGTGTTGTGGCGGGTGCCTGTGGTCCTAGATGCCCAGGAGGCTGAGGCAAGAGAATCACCTAAGCCCAAGAGCTGGAGGTTGCTGTGAGCTGTGATGCCACAGCACTCTACTGAGGGCAACAAAGTTAGACTCTGTCTCTTAAAAAAAAAAAAAGAAAAGAAAAGAAATTAAATAATCATCTGCTCTTGAGTGACCAGTGGGTTAATGAAAACATTAAGAAGAAAATTAAGAAATTTCTTGGCTCGGCGCCTGTGGCTCAAGCAGCTAAGGCGCCAGCCACATATACCTAAGCTGTCAGGTTCAAATCCAGCCCGGGCCCGCCAAGCAACGATGGCTGCAACCAAAAAATAGCTGGGCGTTGTGGCGGGCACCTGTAGTCCCAGCTACTTGGGAAGTGGAGGCAAGGGACTCGCTTGAGCCCAGGAGTCGGAGGTTGCTGTGAGCTGTGATGCCACAGCACACTACCCAGGGGGACAGCTTGAGGCTCTGTCTCAAAAAAAAGAGAAACTTCTTGAAACAAAAGAAAACAAAAATACACCATATCAAAAAATATAGGATATAACAACAGCCATAATAAAGTTTTTATTAAGTACCCACAACAAAAAAGTAAAAAAGCTTCAAACAATCTAACAGTGCATCTCAAAGAACTAGAAAAACAAGAGCAAACCAAACCCAAAATCAGAATAAAGACCAGAGCAGAAATAAATTGAAACAAGCAAACAGAAAAACCCACAGAAGATCAATAAAACAAAATGTTGGCTCGGCGCCTATAGCTCAACTGGATAAGGCGTCAGCCACATACACCTAAGGTGGCGGGTTCAAATCCCCAGCCTGGACTCGCCAAACAACAATAATGGCCGCAACCAAAAAATAGCCGGGTGTTGTGGTGGGCGCCTGTGGTCCCAGCTACTTGGGAGGCGGAGGCAGGAGACTCGCTTGAGCCCAGGAGTTGAAGGTTGCTGTGAGCTGTAATGCCACGGCACTCTACCCAGGGGGACAGCTTGAGGCTCTGTCTCAAAAAAAAAATAATAATAATAATAATAAAACAAAATGTTTATTGAAAAGATAAACGGATAGACATATATCTTTAACCACACTAAGAAAAAAGGGAGAAGATCCAAAAGCCTCAGAGATAAAAAAGAGAGATTAAAATAGATATTGCGGCCAGGTGCAGTGGCTCATTCTGGGAGGCTAATGTGGATGGATCACCTGAGCTCACGAGTTCAAGACCAGCCTGAGCCAGAGTGAGACTCCCATCTCTAAAAATAGTTGGGCACTGTGGCAGGCACCTGTAGTCCCAGCTACTCAGAAGGCTGAGGCAAGAGAATGGCTTGAGCCCAAGAGTTGGAGGTTGCTGTGAGCTATGACATCATGGCATTCTACTCAGGGCAGAAAAGTGAAACTCTGTCTCAAAAAATAAAAAACTGATACTGCAGAAAATGAAAGGATCATTTTAGAATATGACTACTAAATGATTCATCATGATCAAGTGGGATTCATCTCAGGGATGCAAGGATCATTCAACATATGCAAATCAATCAGGGTGATACATCATACTGACAGAACAATGGACAAAAACCATAAGATCATTTCAAATGATGCTGAAAAAGCATTTGATACAATTCAGCATTCCTTCATAATAAGTCATATGTGATAGAACCATTTGTGATATGTGATAGTAACACTCTGAAAAGGGAAAACTGAAAGCCTTTCCTCTAAGATCTGGAACAAGACAAAGATGCCCCCACTTTGACCACTGTTATTCAACACCATACCAGAATTTCTAGCTAGAACAATCAGACAAGGGAAAGAAATAAAGAGCATCCAAATTGAAAAAGAAGTCAAAATATCCTTTTTGTTTTGTTTCATTTTTATGACAGAGTCTCAAGCTTTCGCCATGGGTAGAGTGCTATAGTGTTACAGCTCACAGCAACATCAAACTCTTGGGCTTAAGCAGATTCTCTTGCCTCAGCCTCCCAAATAAAATATCCCAGTTTGCAGACGATATAAGATCATATATCCAGAAAAACCTAAAGACTCTACTCAAAAACTATAAGCACTGGCTTGGCGCCTGTGGCTCAAGTGGCTAAGGCACCAGCCACATACACCTAAGGTGGCAGGTTCAAATCTAGCCCTGGCCCGCCAAACAACAATGATGGCTGCAACCAAAAAAATAGCTGGGAATTGTGGCGGGTGCCTGTGGTCCCAGCTACTTGGGAGGCTGAGGCAGGAGGCTCACTTGAGCCCAGGAGTTGGAGGTTGCTGTGAGCTGTGATGCCATGGCACTCTACCCAGGGGAATAGCTTGAGGCTCTGTCTCAAAAAAAAAAAAAAGACAGGAAAAAGCGAATGCTGATAAGATGTGGAGAAAGGGGAACCTTTCCTTGCCACTGATGGGGCCTGGGACCGGCTTGGTCTCCAGCCCCAGCTCATCTGTGTTCCAGACGGACACAGACTGCTAGGCTACCTTGCTCAGGAACAATTGCTCCAGTTGCCCGAGGGCTATTTGCTTTAGCAGAAGGGAGAGAGAGAGAAAGATAGTATTTAAGGGAGTAAAGCAATCTTGCTAGAAGAATAGATCTTAGCAGTCTTTAGCAGAGCTTAGCAGTTTTTAGCAGAGACACCGTGCTGGCGTTCTGCAAGCAGGAGAAGCGACAGTCAGAGTAAGCGGGTCCGTGATAGAATGAGCTCACTCCCGACTGCCTATTCCTCCAGCCTCTTATAGAGCTGATCTCATGACTGTTACACCACAGGTGTAACAACTGCTGCTGCTCTCGTCTCACGAGCTCTCATGCTTGTTAGGAGAGCTAAATCCCTCCCCGTGCCCTTTTCACCAAGATGTGCCATAATTGATCTATGCAGAGGTTTCTTTTAACTCTCCCTCCTCCTTGTTCTATGGGCTGCTACAGGAACCCTTGTACATTGTTGGTGGGGATGTATATTAGTGCAGCCACTATGAAGAAAAGTATGAAGGTTCCTCAAAAAACTGGAAATAGTACTATCATACAACCCAGCAAGCCCACAAGTGGGTCTCTACATATCCAAAGGATAGAGATTCAGTACATCAAAAAGGCACTGGACTCCCATGTTTACTGCCACACAAGTCACAATAGTCAAGATAGGGAATCAACCCATATGTCCATCAATGGAGGAATGGATAAAGAAATCCGGTACATATACACAATGGATTATCTAGCCACAAAAAGAAAAGAATGAGATACTGTCATTTAAAAGCTCAGCACGTGGGGCGCGAGCCACATACACTGGAGCTGGCAGGTTAGAATCCAGCTGAACCTACAAAACAATGACAACTACAACCAAAAAATAGCTGGGTATTGTGGCAGGCGGCTGTAGTCCCAGCTACTTGGGAGGGTGAGGCAAGAGAATCGCTTAAGCCCAAGAGTTCGAGGTTGCTATGAGCTGTAATACCACAGCACTCTACCTGGGTGACAACTTGAGACTGTCTCTAAATAAATAAATAAATAAATAAATAAATAAAACATGGATGGAATGGGAGAACATTGTTTTTTTTCTTTTTTTTTTGAGACAGAGCCTCAAACTATTTCCCTGGGTAGAGTGCCGTGGCATCACACAGCTCACAGTGACCTCCAAGTCCTAGGCTCAAGCAAGTCTCCTGCCTCAGCCTCCCAAGTAGCTGGGACCACAGGCGCCCACCACAATGCCTGGCTATTTTTTGGTTACAGCCATCATTGTTGTTTTTGGCTGGCCCGGGCTGGATTTGAACCCACCACCTTAGATGTATGTAGCTGGCACCTTAGCCACTTGAGCCATAGGCGCCTAGCCGAGAACTTTGTTAAGTGAAATAAGCCAAGACAAATCTCACATGTTGTCACTCATATGTGGGAGCTAAGTATTAAAAACCATCTGGCTGGGTGTGGCAGCTCACACCTGCAAACCTAGCACTCTGGGAGGATTATTTTAACTCAGGAGTTCAAAATCAGTTTGACCAAGAGTAAGATTCCATCTCTACTAAAAACAGAAAAATCAGCGGGGCATGGTAATGCTTGCCTGTAACCCCAGCTACTCAGGAGACCAAGGCAAAAGGATCACTTGAGCCCAAGAGTTTGATGTTGCTGTGAGCTATGATGACACCACAGTACTCTACCCAGAATGAGATTCTGCCTCAAAAAAAAAAAAGAAAAAATCTCATGGAAACAGAGAATAAAATGATAATTCCTGAGACTGGGAAGGGTAAAAGGAAAGGGGGATATGAAGCAGATGCAAAAATATAGTTACATAGAGTAAACTGGATGTGATAGCACAAGAAAGTGACTACAATCAACAAGTTAAAGAGTACACTTTAATACACCTAAAAAAGTAGAACTAGAATGTTCCTAACACAAACATATGTTAAATGCCTAAGGTGACAGATACCCCAATTACCCTGATTTGATTAATTCACATTGTATGCCTCTATTAAAATATCATATGGACCCCATAAAGATATAATAACTTTGGCTCCGCGCCTATGGCTCAAGTGGCTAAGGCGCCAGCCACATACACCTAAGGTAGCAGGTTCGAATCCAGCCCAGCCCGCCAAGCAACAATGATGGCTGCAACCAAAAAAAAAAAAAATAGCTGGGTGTTGTGGCGGGCGCCTGTGGTCCCAGCTACTTGGGAGGCTGAGGCAAGAGACTCACTTGAGCCCAGGAGTTGGAAGTTGCTGTGAGCTGAGAAGCCACGGCATTCTACCCAGGTTATAGCTTGAGGCTCTGCCTCAAAAAAAAAAAAATATATATAACTTTTACATATGCATAATAATTTAAAAAATTTTTTAAAGTACTATCTCATCCTTCTGATATTTCATAGAATTGTTACTGCTATATCAGAAATGAGGAAGCTGATCCTAGTCCTCACTCCTAGTCCAGTGCTTTCTACCACTCCATAATAGCTTTCACCACTTTCTAATATGTGCCCCTGAACAAAGATCCTATAACTGAAAACAGCATCAATTATACATTACTGTTACCCGGCTTAACATATGCACTCCAAGTCTTTATGATGACCTTGATCAGTTTTCTTATTTCTACCTACTGCCAAATCCATACTTTTTTTTCTTAACATATAATAAAGTCATATAATAAAGTCAATTACTTTGACAATAAAGTCAATTAAAGTCAGTTTCTAATCATATAATAAAGTCAATTACAAATTAACAGCACTAAAACACCATTTAACCTGGCACTTCCCTGTAAGCACTTAGTGTCAACCTTAAAGGAATATTCCTAAGTGACTACTAATTGGAGATGGCTGACTGGCTGGCTGGCTGGCTGGCAGTGGAAAGGGAAAGAAGGAAGAGAACCTAGATTCCTCCTACCAAACATCTCTAAAGGGAAGTTTGTAAAGGAGCAGCTGAACTTCTTCCTGTCTCACTATCCTTTTGTAACAAAGAATTTTAATGTTTTAAGAAAATCTGAGCCCCAAAAAGTACATGGAAGAGGTGGGGAACAGGCACATTTCATTCACACTGAAATTTTACTGAGATGGCTCAATCTCTCACTGAAAGATCACACTCTCTACACAAATTTAAAACTAGAGAATGCACTGAATTGTATCCACTAAATAGAACATACGTTCATGAATAAGCTCAACTCCATCCCAGAAAGATCAGTACACTGTGCTCATTTATCTCTAGTATACAAGTTCTTTTTTTTTTTGAGGCACAATCTCACTTTGTCCTTCCCAGTAGAGTGCCCTGGCCTCACAGCTCACAGCAACCTCTAACTCTTGAACTCAAGCGGTTCTCTTGCCTCAGCCTTCCAAAGTGCTGGGTTTATAGGAATGAGCCACCATGCCTGGCCAGTACAGAAGTTCTTAACCTAGGATAATCCAGAGATGCCCAAGAAGTTTTTGGATAGAATCTGTGGGGTACATTCATTTGGATGGAAAAACTATTTTTCTGCCTTTATTTTCACTAACTTATAACTAAAATTTAGCTTTGTCTTCAATCACAAATGTAGGCAACAAAAATATCTGTAATACCTGTGATTTACTCACTAATAAAAACCACAAGTGTCTTCATATCACACTGTGGATCATATAGCAAACATCTCAAAATATTACTTACAGTCCTCACTTTATCAAAATATTTATTAGATCCATTCTTCAGTCTTAGGATTGAATGTGTTAATAACAAAAGCATGGGCTCGGCGCCTATAGCTCAATCGGATAAGGCGCCAGCCACATACACCTAAGGTGGCGGGTTCAAATCCCCAGCCCGGACCTGCCAAACAACGATAGCTACAACCAAAAAATAGCCGGGCATTGTGGCAGGCGCCTGTGGTCCCAGCTACTTGGGAGGCGGAGGCAAGAGACTCGCTTGAGCCCAGGAATTGGAGGCTGCTGTGAGCTGTAATGCCACGGCACTCTACCCAGGGGGACAGCTTGAGGCTCTGTCTCAAAAAAAAACAAAAAAACAAAAGCATGTATATTACAAACTTGTTTATTTATTTTGTTAATATTTAAACATAAGTTTCCTTGGTAATCCTGTATATTTTATTTCATACTTTTTTTTTTTTTTGGAGACAGAGCCTCAAGCCATCCCCCTGGGTAGTGCCGTGGCATTACAGCTCACAGCAACCTCCCACTCCTGGGCTCAAGCGAGTCTCTTGCCTCCGCCTCCCAAGTAGCTGGGACCACAGGTACCTGGTGGGTCTGGGCTGGGGATTCGAACCCACCACCTTAGGTGTACGTGGCTGGCGCCTTAGCCGGTTGAGCTATAGGCACCGAGCCTTTCATACATTTAAATACATGATTCTAAGGAGTTACCAGCCTACCAAATGGGCTCACAGCACAAAAAGGCCAAAAATGCATACAGTGCCATGGCACTCTACCCAGGGGGACAGCTTGAGGCTCTGTCTCAAAAAAAAAAAAAAAAAAAATAATAAAATTTAATGTTGCTGCTTAATGAAAAATCCCTCTATGTGGCTCAGCGCCTGTGGCTCAAGTGGCTAAGGTGCCAGCCACATACACCTAAGGTAGAGGGTTCGAATCTAGCCTGGGCCTGCCAAACAACCATGATGGCTGCAACCAAAAAAAAAAAATAGCCAGGCGTTATGGTGGGCGCCTGTGGTCCCAGCAACTTGGGAGGCGGAGGCAGGAGACCTGCTTGAGCCCAGGAGTTGGAGGTTGCTGTGAGCTATGCCATGGCACTCTACCCAGGGGGACAGCTTGAGACTCTGTCTAAAAAAAAAAAAAAAAAAAAAATCCCTCTATATGGCCAATTAATCCCAGTGGTCTTGAAAAAACAATAGTTTATTTCTTTCTCTTGGTTCAGCTTACCTCTTTCATTGTGTAAGTGTCTTTTTGTGCACCAACAGACTTTAACAACTTCAAAAGCAATGGTTTTGGTCTAACCTGTAAAGGAAAAAAAAAAAAGAGCTGCTATTATGACACCCAAGTTATTCCAGAACTATAAGCCTTGCAGCAAACACGTCCACAGACATGTTTAATAAATGTAGCAGACACTATGTTTAACAATTCCATAAGGTCAGACACAAAAAAAAGGTTATAATGTTTTTACTAAGTGTAATGGTTAGACGATGTAAACTAAATACATAAACAGCCAAAAGTGTTAGGAAAAAAATGCTGGGGAGGATCTATTTTTACGTTGTGGCAGGTGCCTGTAGTCCCAGCTATTCGGGAGGCTGAGGCAAGAGAATCGTCTAAGTCCAACAGCTGGAGGTTGCTGTGAGCTGTGACGCCATGGCACTTGGCGACAAAGCAAGACTCTATCCAAAAAAAAACACCTCAAAATAAAAATCTACAATAGAAAGCCATCAATTTTTTACTGACTTAGAAGGTATGCATTAATAAGAAAATATAAAAGACAATACCATTCCTAATCTCACATATAAGAAAAAATATATATAAATTTCAGGTGAAGACATAAAGATAGACATAAAAATTAGAGATACCAGAAGAAAATATAGAGTTATATATACTGGAGTGGGAGAGTTCTTCCAAAGCACAATATGAAACTCAAAAGCTAACAAAAGTTTGCTTCGTGCCTCTGGCTCAAGCGGCAAAGGTGCCTGAGCTGGCAGGTTCGAATCCAGCCTGGGCCCACCAAACAGCAATGAAGGCTGCAACCAAAAAAATAGCCAGGTGTTGTGGCAGATGCCTGTAATCTCAGCTACTTAGGATGTGGAGGCAGGAGAATCGCCTGAGCCCAGGAGTTGGAGGTTGCTGTGAGCTGTGATGCCACAGCACTCTACCCAGGGTGACAGCTTGAGGCTTAGTCTCAAAAAAAGTAACAAAAGTCAACAAATTTGACTTCATAAAAATGTTCTCAGTAAGAAAAAAGATAACATAAGTTAAATGAAACATTAGTAAACAACAGAAGTTGTATCCACTTGGCTCAGCGCCTATAGCTCAACCAGCTAAGGCGCCAGCCACGTACACCTAAGGTGGCGGGTTCAAATCCCCAGCCCGGACCCGCCAAACAACAATGACGGCTGCAACCAAAAAATAGCCGGGCGTTGTGGCGGGTGCCTGTGGTCCCAG
>CAUYTI010083354.1:0-23583 GCA_963575145.1 Galago senegalensis
ATAATCCTTCATTTCCCGATCATAGCGGACTTTATCAGCCTTTGCCATTTCATCAAATTTAGACTTCTCTTTCCCAGACATTGCCTTCCACCTTTCAGAGCACTTCTTGGAAAATTCTGCAAAATTTACAGGGACCTCTGGGTTTTTCTTCTTATGTTCTTCTCTGCATGCCTGCACAAAGAAGGCATAGGCAGACATCTTGCCCTTTGGTTTCTTGGGGTCACCTTTAGCCATCTTGATTGTATTGTTCACTAGTCTCTCTGTTTAAAATCTTAATGTCTTATTTCCACTACATCAATGTCAAAGAAATAAGGTTTGCTACTAGTATCAGCTGTTTACTCTCCCACTAATTGGGATCTTATTTTAAGGAGATTTTCCCCCTGAAATCGTGGCTTGGCATCCATAGCTCAGTGGTTAGGATACCAGCCATGTACACAGGGCTGGTGAGTTCAAACCCAGCCTTGACCTGCTAAACAAACAAAAAACAACAAAAATAGCCACATGTTGTAGTGGGTGCCTGATATCCAAGCTACTTGGGAGGCTGAGGCAAGAGGGTCACTAGAGGCTAGGAGTTTGACGTTGCTGTGAGCTATGATGCCAGAGCACTCTACCCAGGGTAACAGAAATGCTGTAATAGTGTTGAAGGAAACTAGTACTTTATATTCTTTATCATATCACTTTTTGTAAGTGTTGAATATATTCTTGTTTATTTTTCTATGCTATTTTGTAGCCTTAAGTTTTCAAACATATCTGTAAGAGTAAATGCCCTACGTGGTGTGATGCTGCATTATATATAAAACTGTGCCTATATATTTAAAAAATAGAAGATTATTTGGCTTATAATTCTGGAGGCTGA
Source organism: Galago senegalensis (assembly GCA_963575145.1). Lineage (NCBI taxonomy): Eukaryota > Metazoa > Chordata > Mammalia > Primates > Galagidae > Galago > Galago senegalensis. Next base: position 857 of record CAUYTI010083354.1, read on the forward strand.
GCAGGGCAAGACCACGGTCCCGGCATCAGGAAAAGACCTTTTTGCTGTAACATAACATGAAGGAAGACCATAGAACTGAGGGGGAAGAGGGTATGCACCAGATATGTGTGTGTGTGTGTATTTTAAATAACAGAACTATGCTCATGATAACCAACATGCTTGTACAATAAAAAATACCCTAATTTTTCATTTTGTGCTCATGGCCTAAACAGTTTTTAAAGGTCCCACTTCATAATGTTATCATTTGGCAATTAAATTTTACCTTGAATTTAGAGGTCACAGTCTATAGCAGTGTCTTTTCATTAGATAATTTGCTCCCCCTTTTTTTTTTCCTTTTTTGAAACGGTTTCTTTCACCCTTGGTGGAGTACCCTGGCTTTATATCTCACAGCAACCTCAAACTCTTGGGCTTAAGCGATTCTCTTGCCTCAGCCTTCCAAGTAGCTAGGACTACAGACGCCCACCACAATGCCCAGGTTTATTTATTTATTTTGCAGTTTTGGCCAGGCCGGGCTTGAACCTGCCACCTCCGGTATATGTGGCCAGCACCCTACTCTTAGAGCCACAGGTGGGCCCAGCTATTTTTTTGGGGGGAAGGTTGTTGTAGTTATCATCATTGTTGCTTGGCAGGCCCAGGCTGGATTCAAACCCACCAGCTCCAATATCTGTGGCTGGCGCCCTACCTGCTTGAGCTACAGGCGCCAAGGCTCAAAACCAGCTTGGGCAAGAGCGAGACCCTGTCTCTAAAAATAGCCAGATGTTGTCACAGATGCCTATAGTCCCAGCTACTGGGGGGACTAGGACAAGAGAAGTGCTTGAGCCCAAGAGTTTGAGGTTGCTGTGAGTTATGACTCCAAATCACTCTACCGAGGGCAACAAAATGAGACTCTGTCAAAAAAAAATGATAACAATTTAACTTTTAGTCATATAAAGTCAACAGATTTTCTCTCCTCCACACATTTTACACTATTTATGTTACACTTTATACTTTTTTTTTTCCAAATTAATATGAGGGCACAATTTTCAGGTTACATTTTTCTCCCTTCCAGGATAAAGTTCCATTTGTGGAAGAGCCCCTCACCCAGTGGGTGTGTTATATACCTTCACAAGGTGCACATTAGGTGAGATCCTGCCTCATGCCTTCCTCCTTCTGCCAAATGTCCTCCCACTTACCTCTTCCCCTGAACTGGACTATATTAGTGTTTTGTTGTTCTTATGAGCATGTAGTTGTTTATATATTGATTTCATATTAGTATGGAGTACATTGGATATTTATTTTCCATTCTTGCAGTACTTCACTAAGAAGAATGTATTTCAACTCCATCCAGGTAAATGTAAAAGATCTTTTTGATGGCTGAATGGTATTCCATGGTATACATATACCATAGTTTGTTGATCCATTCATGAGTTGATGGACACTTAGATTGCTTCCACAACTAGGCAATTATGAATTGAGCCATAATAAACATTCTCGTACAAATGTCCTTCTGGTAAAATGATTTTTGTTCTTCTTACTTTATACCTTTTTGTATGTATCCATTAAAAAATCATTTTAGCTGTCTTCATTCTAATAGTTTCATTTTGTAACTTAACATAAGAGCTAAAAGTGATTTATGCATCATCATTACAATATCCTAGTATTGTGTATTTTGCTTTGTATTTAGAGTTTCCAGTGAGATTTACACTTTATGTTTTCATGTTGTTAGCATTCCACCAGTTTGTGCTGAAGAATATTTTTCAGCATTTCTTGTAAGGCAGGTGTGATAAATTTATATGTATATATTATATTCCAAAACACAAAAATGTTGTACATATACACACACAATATATATATATATATATATCACATGTATTTGCAGTTTTGGCCGGGTCCGGGCTTAAACCTACCACCCCTGGTGTATGGGGCTAGCACCCTACTCCTTGAGCCACAGGCACTGCCCATATCTTTTTTTTTTGAGACATAGTCTCACTATGTCGCCCTCAGTAGAGTGCTGTGACATCACAGCTTACAGCAACTTCAAACTCTTGGGCTTAAGTGATTCTCTTGCCTCAGCCTCCTGAGTAGCTGTGACTACAGGCACCTGCCAAACGCCTGGCTACTTTTTGGTTGTAGTTGTCGTTGTTTGGCAGACCCAGGCTGGATTTGAACCTGCCAGCTCCAGTGTACGTGGCTGATGCCCTAGCCACTGAGCTACAGGTGCCAAGCCATTTGTTGGAATATCTTAAACTTGTCTTCATTTCTGAAGGATAGGTTTGTGAGATCTAGTCTTTTCAGTTTTCAGTGATTTTTGCTTCCTTTAGCACTTTAAAGATACTGTCTGCAATTATTCTTTTGAAAATACCTGCTGATGACTCTTATCTTTTGCTGCTTTCAAGATTCCCACTTGTCTTCATATTTTTCAAATTAAAATGTATCCTTGGCAATTTTTATTGGCTTGTTCTTGCTTTAGATATTTTTATTTTATTTTATTACCTTTTATTTTATTTTATTTACTCATTTATTTTGAGATGGAGTCTCATCCTGTTACCATGGCTAGAGTGCCGTGGCATAATTGTAGCTCACCAACCTGAATTCCTGGGATCAAGCTATCCCTTTCCCTCCTACTACCAAGTAGCTGGGACTGTAGTCATGTATCACCATGCCTGGCTAATTTTTTTCTATTTTTTGTAGTGACTGGGTCTCACTTTTGCTCAGGCTGTTCTGTAACTTTTGAGCTCAAGCAATCCATCCAACTCGGCCTCCCAAAGTGTTAGGACTACAGGTGGAAAGCACTGTACTTGACACATATTTTGATTTTTATAAAACTGGATGTCCATGTGTTTTTTCCAAATTTGGGAGTTTTCAAGCCATTGGGGGTTTTTTGTTTTTTTTTTGTTTGTTTGTTTGTTTTTATTGTTGGGATTCATTGAGGGTACAGAGAACCAGGTTACATTGCTTGCTTTTGTTAGATAAGGACCCTCTTGGCTCGGCACCTGTGGCTCAAATGGCTAAGGCGCCAGCCACATACACCTAAGATGGTGGGTTCGAATCTAGCCCAAGCCCACCAAAAACAACAATGATGGCTGCAGCCAACAAAAATAGCCAGGCGTTGTGGCGGGTGCCTGTGGTCCCAGCTACTGGGGAGGCTGAGGCAGGAGACTGGCTTGAGCTCAGGAGTTAGAGGTTGCTGTGAACTGTGATGCCACAGCACTCTACCCAGGGGGACAGTTTGAGGCTCTGTCTCAAAAAAATAAAATAAAATAAAATAAATAAATAAGATAAGGACCCTCTTATAATTGTGTCCTCACCCCAAAAGATGTACCACACCTCTTCTGCCCCACCCCACCCCCCACCTTCCCTTTCTCAGCTCTCCCCACCTCCCACCCCTTACCATGTAAGAGGACCTTAATTGTCCTTATATCAGAATTGAGTACATAGGATTATTGTTTCTCCATTCTTGTGATGCTTTACTAAGAATGTGTTCCATATCAATCCATTTTAATACAAAAGATGTAAAGTCTCCATCTTTTTTAGTGGCCGAATAGTATTCAGTGGTATACATGTACAACAGCTTATTAATCCATTCCTGGGTTGGTAGATATTTAAGACTGTTTCCACATTTGGTGATTATAAATTGAGCTGCAATAAACAGTCCAGTGTAAGTGTCCCTGTGGTAAAAGGATTTTTTTTTTATTCTGGGTGGATGCCCAGCAATAGGATTGCAGGTTCAAATGGGAGATCTACCTTGAGTTCTTTGAGGGTTCTCGATACCTCCTCCAAAAAGATTGTATTAGTTTGCAGTCCTACCAGCAGTGTAAAAGTGTTCCCTTCTCTCCATGTCGAAGCCGGCATCTGCAGTTTTGAGAGTTTGTGATTTGGGCCATTCACTGTGGTTAGATGATATCTCAGGGTGGTTTTGATTTGCATTTCCCTAATAATTAAAGACGGAGCATTTTTTTCATAGGTTTGTTAGCCATTCGTCTGTCTTCTTTAGAGAAGGTTCTATTCATCTCTCTTGCCCAGTGATCTAAGGGATTGTTGGCTCTTTTTATGTTTATTAATTTGAGTTCCTATGGATCCTAGTTATCAAGTTTTATTCTGAATCAAAATATGCGAATATCCTTTTCCCAATGTGTAGGTTGTCTGTTTGCTTTGGTTGTTGTCACTTTAACTGTACAGAAGCTTTTCAGTTTCAGTAAATCCCATTTGTTTTTGTTATTGTTGCCGTTGCTTCGGAAGTCTTTCTCATAAAGTCTTTCCCCAGGTGGATAGCCTCCAGTGTTTTCCCCATCAAGCCATTGTATTTTTATTTTTTATTTTTATTTATTTGTTGTATTCAAGAAATAATTACAAACACCAGTTGTCATGAAGTGTCTCTTGTATATGCTTCTATGAATTTAATAGTTATAGGTCTTACATTTAAGTGTTTGTCTATGTCTTTAATGAACACATTGTAATTGTGCTCATATATATGAGATATAATTTGTTATATATATAGTATAATAATAAGATCATGATATTTATTTTATCCATTCCCTCATGCATTTATTAGTTCTTTATGGTGAGAACATCCACAGGCTAATCTACAAAAAATTTTGTAATATTTAATGCTTTACTCTTAACGATTTTCATATTACTGTGCAATAGAAAACCAAAACTTATTCTTTCTTTTATACCTCTTTTTTTTTTTTTTTTTTGAGACAGGAGCCTCAAGCTGTCCCCCTGGGTAGAGTGCCGTGGCATCTCAGCTCACAGCAACCTCCAACTCCTGGGCTCAAGCTAGTCTTCTGCCTCTGCCTCCCAAGTAGCTGGGACCACAGGCGCCCGCCACAACACCTGGCTATTTTTTGGTTGCAGCCATCATTGTTGTTTGGCAGGCCTGGGCTGGATTCGAACCCACCACCTTGGGTGTACGTGGCTGGCGCCTTAGCCACTTGAGCCACCGACACTGAGCCTTTTATACTTCTTAAGCAACATTACTTTACCCACCCCTTCTCTTGGTCTTCGGAAACCATTGTTCTACTTCCTCCTTTTAGGATATAAACTTTTTTCTCTTTGTTTGTTTGTTTGTTTGTTTTTGAGACAGAGTCTCATTTTGTCACCCTCAGTAGAGTGCTATGGTATCATAGCTTATAGTAACCTCAAACTCTTGGGTTCAAGCCATTCTCTTTCCTCAATCTCCCCAGTAGCTGAGACTACAGGCACCCACCACAGTGACCAGCTATTTTTTGAGACAAGGTCTCGCTCTGGGTCAGGCTGTCTTGAACCTGTGAGCTCAGGCAATCTACCCACCTTGGCCTCCCATATGCTAGGATTACAAGTGTGAGCCACCTCACCTGGCCTCTTTTTTCTTTCTTTTTTTTTTAATGATGGACACTTTATAAAGATTCTGTATGTGAGTAAAATCATACGATATTTGCCTTTTTGAAACTGGTTTATTTCACTTAAGATGATGTCCTTCAGGTCCATCCATGTTGGTATTCCAGTACCATAATGTATTGGTTCCTATAGCTTTTTAGGTCATGTGATGCCTCCATGTTTGTTGTTTTTGCACAGGATCACTTTGGCTATTGGGGGTACTTTCTCATTTCATGAACATTTTGGGATTTTAAATGTAATTCTGTGAAGACTATCACTGGTATTTTATTTTGTTTTTTTTGAGACAGAGTTTCACTATGCACCCTCGATAGAGTGCTGTGGCATCACAGCTCACACAACTTCAAACTCTTGGGCTTAAGTGATTCTCTTGCCTCAGCCTCCCAAGTAGCGGGGACTAGTAGCTATTTTTTTTTTCTGTAGTTGTCATTGTTGTTTAGCAGGCCCAGGCCAGGTTTGAACCCTCCTGCCGAGGTCTCTGTGGCTGTCACCTTAACCACTGAGCTACAGGTGCTGAGCCATATCATTGATATTTTTTGATAGAAATTGCATTGCATTTGTAGATGATGTTGCGTCTTGTGTTCATTAAAAATATTTTTTCAGGGCGGTGCCTGTGCCTCAGTGGATAGAGTGTCGGCCCCATATACCGAGGGTGGTGGGTTCAAACCCAGCCCTGGCCAAACTGTAACAAAAAACAGCCAGGTGTTGTGGCAGGTGCCTGTAGTCCCAGCTACTTGGGAGGCTGAGGCAAGAGAATCACCTAAGCCCAGAAGTAGGAGGTTGCTGTGAGCTGTGATGCTACAGCATTCTGTCAAGAGTGATAAAGTGAAACTCTGTCTTCTAAAATATATATACGTATATATATGTTTTATATATATATATATATATATATTTTTCAATTCATTAATACAAGATAGCTTTCCATTTATTCACATGTTTCATAATTTCTTGAATCATGTTTTATAGTTTTCAGTGCAGATATTGTTCATCTTTTTTTTTTTTTTTTTTTGGCACTCTCTTGCCCTAGGTAGAGTGTCATAGCTCACAGAAACTTCAAACTCTTAGGCTCAAGCAATCCTCCTGTCTGAGTCTCCTGTGTACCTGGAACTACAGTTGGCTGCCACAATGCCTGGCAAGTTTGTCTGTTTTTAGTAGAGGCAGGTCTCGCTCTCGCTCAGGCTGATCTCAAACTCCTGATCTCCAGCAATCTACCCACTTCATGCTCTCAGAGTGCTAAGATTACAGGTATGAGCCTCTATGCCTGGTCACTTTCCCCTTTGTAATTCAATTTATAGCTAGGTACCTTAATTTTTTACATGTGTTATAGATGTAGAAAAAGCATTGGACTTTTTCTGTCTAAAAATACTCAACAAATTAGGTGTAGAAGGTATGTGTATGCGTATACACAAACAGAATAAAGGCCACATATGAAAAATCAATGGTAATATTTTAGTGAATAGAGAAATGCTGAAAGATTTTCTTTGAATGGATTTTCTTCACTCCTATTGAAGATAGTAGTGGAAATCATTGTGAGACCAGTTAAGAAATAAGAAAGAAAAGGAGGCTTGGCGCCTGTGGCTCAAGTCGCTAAGGCACCAGCCACATACACCTAAGGTGGCGGGTTCAAATCCAGCCCCGGCCTGCCAAGCAACAATGATGGCTGCAACAAAAAAAAAAAAAAAAATAGCCAGTCATTGTGGCGGGCACCTGTGGTCCCTGTACTTGGGAGGCTGAGGCAGGAGACTCGCTTGAGCCCAGGAGTTGGAGGTTGCTGTGAGCTGTGATGCCATGGTACTCTACCCAGGGGGACAACTTGAGGCTCTGTCTCAAAAAAAAAGAAAGAAAGAAAAGGAAAGTCATTCAAATTGGAAAGTGGGAAACCAAATTGTCCCTGTTTGCAGACAAAATGGTCTTATATTAAAAAACCTAAAGACTCCACCACAAAAATATAGATGAAACTATTATAAAAAATCAGTGAAGTTGGCCAGGTGTGGTGGTCATGCCTGTAATCCTAGCACTCCGGGAGGCTGAGGTGAGTGGGTTGCTTAAGTTAACAGGTTCGAGACCTGCCTGAGCCAGAGTGAGACCTCCTCTCTAAAAATAGCCTGGCATTGCAGTGGATGCCTATAGTCCCAGCTACTCAGGCAACTGAGGCCAGAGAATCCCTAGAGCCCAAGAGTTTGAGGTTGCTATGAGCTATGACACCATGGAACTCTACCAAGGGCAACAAAGTGAGACTGTCTCAAAAAAAAAAAAAAGAGTGAAGTTACAGGATACAAAATCAACATAAAAGATTAGTAGTATTTGTGTACCCTAACAGTGAACTAAAGAATTAATTTAAAATTCCATTTAGAATTTTAAAAAAACACGTTTCTTCATTTTAAGTTCTTATTGTGTACCCTAACAGTGAACTAAAGAATTAATTTAAAATTCCATTTAGAATTAAAAAAAAAACACATTTCTTCATTTTAAGTTCTTATTTGTGTAAAGTACAAGGTATTTAAATTCACTGTGTCCAATTTGGCTTTCCAATATTCCCAAGCTTATTTGGTGAAGAAACTGTCTTTTTCTTATTGTGATGTTTCAAAATCCTTGCTGAATATAAGTTGACCATATACGTAAGTGTTTACTTGTAGGATTTCTAATCTCTTTCATTGTCTCTCTCTCCTTATGACAGTACCACGGTGTTTTGACCACTGTACCTTTGTAGTAATGTTTTGAAATCAGAATGTTGGGACCTCTAACTTTGTTTTTCTATGCCAGTATTGTATGTTTTGATTCTTTGAGATTCTATAGGAATTTTACAATATTTTAACACATCTGCAAAAACTGCCATTGGTATTTTGATAGAGATTTATCAAATTTTTAGATCACTTTGGGTAACAGTGACATATGAATAATATTATTTCTTTACCTCTTGAAAAAGAGTGTATTAAAAAAAATTTGTTTATTTTTCACAGAGTTGTGGGCATATTACTTTTCTTTTTGTTTTTATTTCTAGTTTTGTTCTATTGTAGTCGGAAATACTTTGTGTGATTTTTATGTCAGTAAATTTGTTGAGACTTGTTTTGTGGCTTAACAGGTTGTCTATCTGGCATAATGTACTTATGTGTGCATAAGAATACGTGTGTCCTGCAGTTATTGAGTGGAGAGTTCAGTATAAGACTTTTAGCTGTAATTCATCTATGAAATTGTTCAAATTTTTGGTTTCCTTTTTTGTTGACTTTATTTTTATTGTTGAAAATGAGGTTTCAAATTATCCTGCATTATTATGATACTGTGTGATTCTTGCTTAAATTCTGTAAAATGTTACTTCATTTATTTGGGGCCTGTTATGGTCTGTGTGTATGTATTTAGTACTTATGACTGGATTCTTTCATCATCATATAATGTTCTTTGTTGTCCCTAGTGGCAATTTTGTGTTTGTTTGTTTGTTTTTTTGTGAGACAGAGTCTCATACTCTCACTTGGGCTATAGTGCAGTGGTGTCGTGATAGGTCACAGCAATGTCCCTGGTCTTTGTTTTCCTCTTCCTTTACCGTGCTCTGATAAAAAAAAAATTTTTTTTTGAGATAGCCTCAAGCTGTTGCCCTGGGTAACAGCACTCTGCTGTGGCATCACAGCTCACAGCAACCCCCACTCCTGGGCTTAAGCAATTCTCCTGCCTCTGCCTCCCAAGTAGCTGGGACTACAGGTGCCCACCAAAATGCCCAGCTATTTTTGGGTTGCAGCTGTCATTGTTGTTTGGCAGGCCCGGGCTGAATTTGTACCTGCCAGTTCAGGTGTATGTGGCTGGCGCCTTAACTACTTAAGCCACGGGTGCTGAGCCATTGTCAAGCTTTCTGAATATTTTTCTTGGCACACTGAGTCTCTGTGGACCCTATGTAGTGAATTTTTAAATGTTGTTATTTTATTTTCAGCTTCATACTTTACGGGAATTTTTAAAATTAGTCTTACTCCATGTAAACAATCTCATGTTCTTTGCACATAGTTTTTCTTCTTTTACTTAGTTGTCAGTGTTCTCAATGAGATGATAGAACGACTGTAAGACAGATTTTTTTTTTTTTTTGAGACAGAGCCTCAAGCTATCCCCCTGGGTAGAGTGCTGTGGCATCACAGCTCACAGCAACCTCCAACTCCTGGACTCAAGCAAGTCTCCTGCCTCAGCCTCCCATGTAGCTGGGACCACAGGTGCCCGCCACAACGTCTGGCTGTTTTTTGGTTGCAGCCGTCATTGTCGTTTGGCAGGCCCGAGCTGGATTCTAATCTGCTACCTTAGGTGTATATGGCTGGCACCTTAGCCACTTGAGCCACAGGCGCTAAGCCAAGACATATATTTTAAATAGTTTAAAATTACTTCATAGATCTTCACTTCTTTATGGTCACTTTAATATGTTTTCTTCCTTCATTGCGCTGTCTTGTTTGGTTCCATTGTATTTTCATTCTTAATGCAATTTTGGTCATTAAAAAAAATAGCAACCTGGCTCGGCGCCTATAGCTCAACTGGCTAACACGCCAGCCACATACACCTAAGGTGGCGGGTTCGAATCCCCAGCCCGGACCCGCCAAACAACAATGACGGCTGCAACCAAAAAATAGCCGGGCATTGTGGCTGGCGCCTGTGGTCCCAGCTACTTGGGAGGCGGAAGCAAGAGACTCGCCTGAGCCCAGGAGTTGGAGGTTGCTGTGAGCTGTAATGCCACAGCACTCTACCCAGGGGGACGGCTTGAGGCTCTGTCTCAAAAAAAAAAAAAATAGCAGCCTATTTCATCCTTTAGAGAAGATTTAGTTTAGAAGAAATTTAGCACCATAGATATTCTGGGCAATTTTCCAAACTGTTGGTAAGATATGTCTACTATGGAATACTCTGTATATTTTCCTGCTAAAAGGATTTGCCTATTTCTCTTTCAGAGTCTTTTATTTTACTTTCCATGTTAATTTCCATAAATTCCACAGTCTCTGTTGCTTCAGTAGTTATTCCTATTTATTTTCTCTGAACTTTGCATGTCATTTAAACCATATCTGCATTTCTTTCAGCATTACCTATTGAGGGAAGCAAAAACCAGTCTTACGAAAGCCTCAGAGAAATCCAGAACTTTGGGTGCACATTTGGATTAAGTGTCCCATCAAATGCTTGTGAAAAACAGAGATTTAAAGTTGAAGAGGATATTTATGACTGTCATCAATTTGATGAGTCCTTCATTAAAACTTTATTATTCTTCCACCAACCAATATTACCTTCACATGCCAAAATCTTCAGCTGGGATCAGTATGGTAAGATGTTTATCCAGTCATCATCATTTATTGACAATCAGGGCATAAATAATCGGAAGAAACATGATATATCCAGTAAAATAGGCCTTTTCTAGAATTCAACCCTAAATAATTTCTTAGATGTTTATGTGGATGACAGAAATTATCAATGAAATAAATCTGAAAAGACCATAAATCAAGTTACATGTTCTATGCAGTATCTGAAAGATCAATATCCAGAGATCCTATCCACATAAAAAAATGTGAGAAAGTCCTTCAACAATGTTTAAGGCTTATTAGACATGATGATATCCATCATGAAGAGTATTCCTACAAGTGTACTGAATGTGTAGAAGCTTTTCTCAGGTCAGAGAAAGATTCTAACATTGAGGAAGTTGATATTGGAGAAGATTCATACAGACATGTCTTTAGTCAGTCATCCAACTGGAGCCATAACAGAATTCGCAGTCGAGGAAAACCCTACAAACGTGAACAGCATGGTGTATTCCTAACTTTGTCCTCAAAGTTGGAAAACATCACATGTTTCATACTGGCAAGAAACCCTACCAATGTGGGGAATATGGCAAAGCCTTTAAGCATAGGTCAAACCTTAGAGAACATCAGATAATTCATACTGGAGAGAAACCAATCAAATGTGAAGAATGTGGCAAAGCCTTGACCTGCAGTTAGTCCCTTAGAAACCACCAGACAATTCATAGTGGAGAGAAACCCTACAAATGTGAAGAATGTGGCAAGGCCTTTAATCGTATTTCAAACCTTAGAATACATAAGAGAATTCATAGTGCAGTGAAACCCAATAAATGTCAAGAATGTGGTAAAGCCCTTATCCGGTGTTCACACCTCATGAAACATAAGAGAATTCATGCTAGAGAGAAATCCTACTAATGTGAAGAATATGGCAAACTGTTTAAAACTATTGTTCATCTCTTAGAAACCTTCACAGAATTCATACTGGAGGTAAACACTACAAATGTGAAGACTATGGCAAAGCGTTTATATGGTGTTCACACCTCATAAAACAGAACAGAGTTCATCCTAGAGAGAAACCCTACAAATGAGAGGAATGTGGAAAAATCTTTACCTCTCATTTTAAGTTTGGTAAACACCAGAAAATTTTTATTTAAAAACAACACTACTGAGATGAAGAATATGTTGCAGCATTTTTGACATCTTACTCAACATCAAAGAATTGATAATGTTGAATAGAAACCCTGTAAATATGAGGAAATGGCAAATCTTCTAACTGTCTTTAAATACCTACTGAGTAGCATAAAATTCATACCATAAGGTAATTCTTGTTTTTTTTTTTTTCTTTTAATTGAGACAGAGTCTCACTGTGTTGTCCATGGTAGAGTGCCTTGGTGTCACAGGTCACAGCATCTCAAAGTCTTTTCTTAAGTGATTCCCTTGCCTCAGCCTTTCTAGTAGCTGGGACTGCAGGCATCTCCCAAAACACCTGGCTATGCAAGGTAATTCTAAAAATGGAGAAACGATTCTATATTCTTTCCTTAGTGTTCAAGTCTTAGAGAAAACCAGAAGATTCATACCAAACTCTACAAATTTAAAGAATGTTAGAGATTTGGTACTCCAGAAACCTTATAAATATAATATTCTTGAATAGGGTTTTATCTCAAACATACAACTGAGGCATCATCAAGTTCATATAAAGAGAACCTTTATAGTTATTATAAAGGTACAGAAAAGTATTTAGTTAAAACTTAAAGGGCATCAGGATATTCACACAAGGAAAAATTGAAGAATGCTGTGGGTGGTGGCCCACACCTATAATCCTAGCACTCTGGGAGCCTGAGGAGGTTGCATTGACTGAGCTCAGGAGTTTGAGACCACTTAAGAGCAGGAGTGAGACCCCCATCTCTTAAAAAAAAAAAGAGCTTGGCATTGTGGTGGGTACCTGGAGTCCCAGTTTCTTGGGAGGCTGCGGGAAGAGGACCACTTGAGGCCAAAAGTTTGACATTTATGTGAGCTACAACATCACACCTCTCTACTGAGAATAACTTCATGAGACTCTTTTCTTCAAAAAACTAAAGGATGTTTTCAGACTTTACCTTGGCATATTTATTGTAGAGAATGATGTACCTTCAAGATAATTTGATCATTTTGTCAAGTGACCAATACCTTGTATTTTGACAGGTATAATTTTTAATGTATTCAGAGTGCTTCATATTGAAATTATTCAAAAGCAACTATTGAGGTAATTCAGTTCTCAAATTCTTCAATCCTATACCTTTATCTTTAATGAACATATGAAAATATGTCATTTTTTATTTACCTTTCACAGAAGTATTCAAATCCATGTCCACTAAACAGCCTCAATTTTTAAAGAAAGCCTAAGTATAACATCACTATATTAGGCAAAAATAATACTTCTTGAGTGTTTGTGAACAAAATGCACATAGTGGATTCAAACACGGTAGGCTATGGGCTAATATGCTTGTCTTGATCCATAAAACTACATTGTCTTTAACGTTTGCTTGTTTGTTTTTGAGACAAACTCTCTCTTTGTTGCCCTGTGTAGGGTGCCATGATGTCATAGCTCACAGCAACCTCAACCTGAACTTTCAGTCTCAGGGCTATGAGAGGTCATTTAATATTATGGGGATATGATTAGTATCTATTTTTCTATGGTCACTTAGTGTCTCATGCAGTTTTGTGGGTTGGAGGGGTTAATCCTAAAGCAGTGATGCATGTAAGCATCCATTGTAGAATTGGGACATTTCTTACTCCATATTAAAGTAAGAAAGAAATATTCTATGTTTTAGAAATGCATTTTACCAGTTGTGTCTTAGTAGGAAACAACAGGCCAGAGAGTTAAAATACTGGCATCTTCAGAGTAAAATAATATATAAGTGTTGCATATTCTTCAATGTGATAGAGGACATCAAAATTGTGAATCGAGGGCAGCGCCCAGGGCCCAGTGGTTACAGCGCCAGCCACATACACCAGGGCTGGCAGGTTCAAACCCAGCCTGGGGCTACTAAAACAACAATGACAACTGCAACAAAAAAATAGCCAGGTGTTGTGGTGGGTACCTGTAGTCCCAGCTGCCTAGGAGGCTGAGGCAAGACAATTGCTTAAGCCCAAGAGTTTGAGGTTGCTGTGAGCTGTAACACCACAGCACTCTACCCAGGGTGACAGCTTGTGACTTGTTCTCAAAAAACAAAAAAATTGTGAATCATAATTGATGTAATATGAGTAGGAGGAAAACCATCATCTCTACATATAAGAGAGAAAACTCAAGATAACTCTTACAGAATTCCTGATAGCAAATGGCAGGAAAGATAACTGCTATCTGAAGGGTCACAGAAGTATCCAAATCCATGTCCACTAAAAAGCCTCAATTTTTAAAGAAAGCCTAAGTATAACATAACTATATTAGACAAAAGTAATGCTTCTTGAGTGTTTGTGAACAAAATGCACATAGTGGATTCAAACACGGTAGGCTATGGGCTAATATGCTTGTCTTGATTCATAAAACTACATTGTCTTTAATTTTTTGTTTTTTTGAGACAAACTCTCACTTTGTTGCCCTGTGTAGGGTGCCATGATGTCATAGCTCACAGCAACCTCAAACTTTGGGTTCAAGTGGTTCTCTTGCCTCAGCCCCCCTAGTAGCTGGGACTTACATGCACCCCCCACAATGCCCAGCTGTTTTTTGTTTGGCAGCCCTGGGCCGAGTTAAATCCCACCAGCCCCAGTGTATGTGGCTGGTGCACTAACTGCTGAGATATGGGGCCCTGCCAGTTTTTATTGTTTTTTTTTTTTTGTTTTTTGTTTCTTTTTTTGAGACAGAGTCTCACCATACCACCCTCAGTAGAGTCCTGTGGTGTCATAGCTCACAGTAACCTCAAACTCTTAGACCTAAGCAATTCTCTTGCCTCAGCCTCCCAAGTAGCAGGGACTACAACTGCCTATTTTTTGTGTGTGTTCCAATTGACGTGGTTGTTTAGCTGACCTGGTCTGGGCTTGAACACGCTGGTCCCATAACCACTGTGCTAGGGCCACTGAGCTGTTTTTCATGTTTTTTTTTCTTTCTTTTTTCTTTGAGGCAGTCTTACTATGTTGCCCTGTGTGGAGTGCAGTGGCATCATAGCTCACAGAAACCTTAAACTCTTGAGAACCCTTTAAGTGACTCTCTTATCTCAGCCTCCCAAGTAGCTGAGACTATAGGTACCTGCCACAATGCCTGGCTGTTTTTTGTTGCAATTGCCAATGTTGTTTTTTAGCTGTTCCAGGCTGGGCTCAAACCTGTCACCCTCAGTGTATGTGGCTGGCACCCTCACCACTGTGCCGCTGGCATTGAGCCTGTTTTTAATATTTTACCACTGATGATAAGCAATGAATGAAAGGTTACTCTATCACTCATGCTAAACTTCCTTATCTAGTCCAAGATTCCACTTAACAGTTGAAAATAATGTACTATTTGGTAACACAGTGGAATAACTACGTTAGTAACCTTTTTTCTGAAGTATCTAATTCAATATTTTTCATTATATTGTTTCAATATTGCCTTTTTTGTTCTATAATCTTCCTTGTACCTGTAAGAATATTCTTATAACAATTATATGGGTTTCAAATTTGAAGCTATACCTATACATCGTAAATCACAATTCATAAATTTTTATCAATATTATTCTTTGGCTATGGCTTTTTTCTTGGCAAATTGAATACATAGAGATGTTTTGTTTTCATTTAGACTGGCTACACCATGGAATAGAGCTAAATAAATAAACCGTGTATGAGGATGGTAGAGAGAGAAATGCATGTGCACCTATCTCAGAAGAACATGGAAATAGTGGTTCAAAACAGGTAATTTCAAAGGAGTTCATTCTTTCATTGTTTGTTCATTGCAAACTAGCCTTTCCAAATTAAATTTATTGCTTATGACTCCAGGGGCAGAATCACCCTCATATAAATCCTATCTTTCTTACTCACCACCTCTTCAGTTAGACTCTCTCTCTTTCTCTCTCTCTCTGTATATATACATATATATATATATATGTTTGTCTTCAAATTGCTAAACACAGGTGTACTGTGAAATGCTCACACTTTAGCCTGAGGAAGCTTCCACCCTCCAGGCTGCACAATGTACCAGGATAGAGTTTCCAACTATACCTTCTCAATTGTACACTTATCTACAATGCTAACTGCTAATGTAAATGTCAACATTTTCATATTTTTCCAGACAGTAGTTCTTCATCTACCCTTGGACTTTTAGCAGAGAAGTTCCTCTGGTCCTCACTTACAGAGCTCTGAGAAATGGCTAATCCACTGTTAATGCCACCTGCTGATTTGACTTACCCTACAGTGTAATGCAGTATTCTACTTTCAAGTTCTCTAGTCCCATGGCCATTTAAGGGTCATCCATGTACTCAATACTCCACATGCATCTCACCAAGGGCCAACACTATCCCAATTGGATGAGGAGTAACACCCCAGATTTTTCCTTCTAAAACTTTCTTACCAGTGGTGCCCGTAGTTCAGTGGGTAGGGTGCCAGCCATATACACCAAGGTGGGCCAGTTAAAGCAACAATAAAAACTACAACAACAAAAATAGCCAGGTGTTGTGGCAGGCGCCTGCAGTCCCAGGTACTTGGGAAGCTGAGGCAAGAGAATCACTTAACCCCAAGATTTTGAGGTTGCTGTGAGCTGTTATGCCACAGCACTCTACCCAGGGCTATGGCTTGAGACTCTGAAAAACAAAAAAAAATTTTCTTACCCTTTCCCTTATTAGTTACCGGACTTGTGTTGGTGAGCTTAGGAATTGTTTTGTAAAAGGGCCATACGTAGAAAGCCATACCCCAATGCAGAAAGAGCCAAGACACCAAAGGAAAACTCAGATGAATCCCGTTTGTCAGAAGTGGGTGATTTCTTGGAGGATTTATGAACAGGTGCATGGTCATGGGCGGCAACACACAAACAAAATGACAACAGGTTCCACTTGCCTCCCCACCCATTGCATAGTATTTTAAGTGTATCTGGTTAGAAATGTTAAAATTAATATTGTTTAGAAAGTCACTAACCCTTGTGACCAACAACCTTCGTGATTATGTAAAGTGATCTGCATACAATCTGTATATAATATGGAAATGTTAACAGAACAAGCTTAACTCTATTTTACTATTTACTCCTTTTTACCTTCAAAACTAGTTCCTCTTGTTTTACCTCCCAGTGTAACTGTAAATGCCGATTTTAGCTAAAATTGTTAGTAATGTAAGTTACTGACCATGTAGGCCCTATGATTATAGCTTTTTATGACCATGTTGTTTATGGCCCTCACCTGGGAGTCCCCCTCCCTACATTACCTAAGAACATTGTAGATTGTATTTGTTTTGTAAAAATTACTAAGTGCTTGTGATCATAACGTTGTGTAAATTAAACTGCCTTCCCCTCGTGATCTCCCCTATTTGTTTTCACCCCTTGTGACTTCCCCCATCTGCTGTTTTTCGCTTCTATGACTATATTCACCTGCCCCCTGGAAATATTTTGCCTTATATAAACCAGAGCCTTAGACAACTCGGGGCTGCACTCAGAAACCCCACGTTGAGACACCAGGGCAGTTGCCGCCCGGCTCTTCAATAAAAGGGCTCCTCTTTAATGCAACTTGTCTGGTGGTATGGTCTTTGGGAGAGCTCCTGGGCATAACACTGCTACCTGGCAGCTGCCCAGCACATTGCCCAGTACAGGCAATCAACAGTTGTTTTACGTAGAGAAGTAAATTATTTGGAACCGGTTGTACATTTCCTCTTTAATTACTGAGAATGCTTGCAGAGAGCTGGGGATGAACACACCTGCATTTCCTGTGAGACCTATTTGTTCTTCCCTGGGGGTCACCTGGGGGCTTTTGTGAGGCCCTGATCTGAGCACTCAGGGTAGGGAGCCACATGGAAGGAGCTGTCAGGAGGCACCTACAGTGGACAAGGGTGCTGCTAAGTTAGGGGAGAGGCCTTGGGGCCAGCAGGGTCAGTCCTGTGCTTCTGCTTGTCAGGAAAGGCCTGTTCGACTTTTGCAAGGTGACTTGGGAAGTGGCTTTCACAGAGGAAGTGTGGGAGAAGGAGAGTTGTCTGTGAAGACACAGACTAAGCAAGGCTTTCACTCATAGTGGCAGTGGGCACAAGCTAAGACCAGACACACAAGTCAAGTTCAAATCAGTAAAAGGAGGGACAGTCTTTTAAGTGTACTGGTAATATTGTATTGCATTGAGGCTGCTGGCAGACTTCTTTGTAAGTTAACAGGTATTTATAGTAATAACACTAATAGGGCTTAACTCTGTGTTTTATTTTTTATGGAGATACTGCAACTGTTATTTTAAGAAATTGGTGACAGCACTGACTTAAAAACATACTGGCTGGGATCTCCTTATAGGTCCTCCAGGATGGAAAAACATGCCTGTGTAGAGCTTTAGCCCAGAAACTGACCATTAGGCTTTCCAGAAAGTAGCTCTGGTGATTTGAGAGAATGTGGAATGGGATTAATGCCATAACAAGCTTTTTTTTTGTACTACCATTTTACACAAATGATAATTTTCTCTCCTTCAGTGTAAGTCAGGTAATCACTACAACTCAGTGTACGCTTGCATTAGGATCTCAGTCTCCTAAAACTTCTTGAGACTTGTTTTCCTGACAGTTTGTGGTCTGTCTTGGTGAACTCACGTGCTTGCTGGAGGTGGGTTCTGCAGACATCAGGCCAGGGTACAAGGCTGACCTTCTGTCCCCTGTGTCATCAGTTACCGAGAGGAATGTCAGGATCTAATTGTGGCTTTGTCTGTTAATCCTTGAGTTCTGTCCTTTGGGGATTTATGGTTTTCAGCACATTTTGAAATTCTTGGTTGCCATTTCTTCAGCTAATTTCCCTACCCTCCTCTCTGTCTGGGAACTCGTTGATCTGCGTGTTGAACTGCCTGGCTCTGCTCCACAGAATACTGATGCATTTATTTTTTTGGCTTTTAAAAACATCCATACTATTTTTGAGCAATTTCTGCTGCTGCATCTTCATGTTCACTGGTTTTTCTGCAGTGTCTAATCTGCTATAAATTCCATGCAGTGGAATTTTTATTTCTGATAGTGTAGTTTTCTTTTTTAAAGGTTCTATTTGATTCTTTTTGTGCTTTTCTTCCTTTCATTATGTTGTTTTTATTGTTTCAGATTAACGGGTGGTATAAAGAGTAAGATTACAATGTTTGCATTTGTTAAAGTCTCTCTTATGGTGTGTCCCACCCCAAGAACTGTGCCATCCACCCTAACACTGTGCTTTTTAAGTGGGCACACACCCACCTCCCTCTCTCCTGCCCTCTCCCCACTCCCTTGTTCCTGTGTAGTAGATCATCTACTGGCTTCATGAGAATTGGGATGGGCTTGGCTTTCTGTGTGTTGCCTGCTGTGCACCTATCTGGGTGGTGTGTGGCCTCCCCTTCTGGACGGGCTTGGCTCTCTGTGCTTCACCTACTGGATGCCAGTCTGGGTGGTGTGGGAACTTGGCTTCAGGGATGGGCTCCATTCTCTGTGCATCACCTGCTGGACTCCCTTCTGGGTGCCCGGGGGCGGTGTGGGGTTTGGGATTTGGGGATGGGTTCAGCTCTCTGTGCTTCCCCTGTTGGATGCCCATCTTGGTGTCGTGAAGACTGGGCTTTGGGGATTGGCTCCACTGTGCTTTCCCTGTTGGACACCTGTCTGGGTGGTGTGGGGCATGGGCTTCAAGGATAGGCTCTTCTTTACATGCTTTGCCTGCTGGATGTCCCTCTCAGTGTTGTGGGGCTTGGGCATAGGGTCTCTGCTCTATGTGCTTCGTCTGTTGTATGCCCGTCTCGGCGGAGTGCTGACTGGGACTTGGGGATAGGCTTGCCTCTCTGTGTTTCACCTACTGGACACCTGTCTGGGTGGCATGGGTCCTGGGCATAGGGGGAAGGGCTTGGTTCTGTTTTGCCTGTTGGACACCTGTCTGGGCTGCATGGGGCCTGGCCTTCACAGATGGGCTCAGCTCGCTGTGCTTCGCCTACTGGCCGCTCGTCTGGGCAGCATTGGTTTTGGCCATCGGGGATGGGCTTGGCTCCCTGTCCTTCACCTGCTGGCCATCTGTCTGAATGTTGTGGTGCCTGGGCATCTGGGCTGAGCTGGGCTCGCTGTCCTTGGCCTGCTTCCCACCTCTGGATGTTGTGGGTCTGGGCATCAGGTCTTGGCTCTCTGGTCGTTCACTGAGAACCTGTCTGGGCACCCTGGGGGGCCCCAGATATAGGTGTCTGAGTCCCTTAGACCTCAGGATTGCCACCCATTGGGATGGTCGGATAAGCAGGTAGGGTTCTGGTGGGGATGCGGGTGGCAGAGGTGCCGGCAGTGGGGGGTGTAGACTATGGAGATGCTGGCTACAGGCCTGCCAGTGGTGCAGGTGCCAGCAGCCACCCCTGCAGCTTCCTGGGATTGGCTGAGCTCCATGCTTAGTACAATTGTAGGAGGCACCTCCTGTGATTCTCCCTGAGCAGCAAGGAGTGTTGTGGCATTTGGCTGGACAGCACGGCCAAGTAGTTGGCAGCTGCCTCAGTAGCTACAGGTGGTAGCTTCTCTGGGAAATTCCAAGCCCCCATGGGACAGGCCCTTGCATTGGGTGTTAGGGTTAGGGTGTTTACCATACTATGTTAGGGTGTTTTGGGCCAACCTCACAGGTGGAATCTTCCTAAATGGGAGAGTCTCCAGGCTGAGGGACAGCATGGCCAGGTACTTGGCAGCTGCCTCAGTGACTACTGGCGGCAGCTCCTCTGGGAAATTCCAGGCCTCCCAGGGGACAGGCCCTTGCATTGGCTGTTAGGGTTAGGGTGTCACCCATACTGTGTTAGGGTGTTTTTGGCCAACTTCACAGGTGGAATCTTCCTAGATGGGAGAGTCTCCAGGCCAAAGGACCTAATTTTGAGCATTGTGCCTCCTGCTGCACCTGCAGAACAGAATAAGGTCACTGGCTGGCAGGGCAGTACCACCCTCCTGCCTGGAGAGGTGGGGCTGTCTTTTGGAACTCTCCGCTAGGTCCAGTGCAGACCATCCCTTCAGCCCCCATCCCCTCTACCCATTCTGTTAGGAAGGCAGGCTGCATCTGTCACCACACAGGCTACTCCTGCTCTTCTTGTGAAATAAGTCCTATGAGCAGAAGAGTGGGTGAAACACTCAGGTACATTTAAAAAATAACAGAAGAGTAGAAGCCCATAAACTCACGCCCCACCTCCATGGCCACACCATGGACCTGTAAGCAGCAGCCCTCCCTTTCTCACAGATGTCTGGTTCACTTTGGACGCAGGGTTCACGTCTCCACAAAAGGCCATTCTCGTGAGCCTGTTTGTGAGCTCCATACTCAAGGCAGAGGGTGCACTCTCCCACTTCTTTAGCTCTGTGTGGCATGAGCCATAACACCCTGGTCTGTGCTTCACTCACTTTTGCATGACGTGTTGCGTTGTGTGAATGTCCCAGTTTCTTCCCTGGTCTTTTGTGATGGGCATTTCCTCTGTCCTGATTTGGAGCTATCGTGAATAATGCTCACATCTCCTGGCATGTGCTGGCAAGAATCTCTCTTAAGTCTATGCCTAGGATGGATCCCCTACCCTTTCTGGGCTGCTGCAGCTGTGCAAGTCCAACACGTCTCCAGAAAGGCTGAGTCAAGTCTCCCTCAGAGCATGTGGCCTCGCCAGGCCCAGGCACTGTCCCATCTGCACTCCTGCGTGCACCAGTGTGGGGTGTCATTCGGCATGCCTTCAGGGGCATTTCTCCATCACTAACACAGCTAACCCTTTGGTGTTCTCTCTTTTATGAAGTGCCCATTCAATCATTTAACTATTTTTCTCTTTTTTATCTTGAGTAATAATTCTTTTTTTTTTTGTTGAGACAGTCTCACTTTGTCATCTTTGGTAGAATGCTATGGCATCACAGCTCACAGCAATATCCAACTGTTGGGCTTAAACAATTCTCTTGCCTCAGCCTTCCAAGTAGCCGAGACTACAGGTGCCCGCTACAATGCCTGGCTATTTTTTGGCTGTAGTTGTCATTGTCGTTTGGCATGCCCAGGCTGGATTCAAACCCAGCTCTGGTGTATGTGTCTGTATCCTTGCCGCTGAGCTAAAGGTTGAGCCCAATCATAATTCTTATATATAATTCAGTCTGTTGTTGGTTATGTGTTGGAAATATTTTTCTAATTATGTTGTAGTGTAACTTTATACTTTTTCATGGCATCTTTTATGGCCGTCTGCCTTTAAAAGTACTCTCAAGAAATCCTTACATGGTCTGAGCAGAAATAGCTATTATCGAGTATTACCTTCCAGGAGCTTTTATAGTTTCCCCCTTACATTTATTCATTATGTCTTTATTCCATGTGGAATTGGTTCTGCAGACCAGCATGAGGAAGAGGTCCCATTTCATTCATGTTTTCCCCAATGCACCAAATGGTACTGGCTGCATTTTCAATCTGTCCATCCCTACTATTCAATCACACCCTGCCAAAAAGTAAGTCTCCTTATGTTCTCCTTATAGACTTTCTCCTGCCATCTCTAATTCATCTCACTGATGTCTAAGTTTATTTATATGTTCTTACACACTGTCTTTACTAATAAAGTGTCATGGAAAGTGCTGATTGATAGTAAGGCAAGTCTTCCTACATTGCCCTTCTGGTAATGTGTCTTGCTTATTCTTGTCCTTCTGAAATTCTACTCATTTTAGAATCAACTTTTCGAGTTTGTATACACATAGACACCACACGAATACACACGCACCCACAAAAAACCTGTTGGAATTTTGAATGAGGTCACATTAACTATTAGGGGAAAGTGATCCCTTTCCTATAATTTTTCTAATCCTTGAATCTTAAAAAATCTCTCCATTTGTTTCAGTGTTTCTAAAATGTCTCTCTTTAAACTTTATAATTTTCTCCACAAAAGTCTTGAGTATCTTTTGTTGGGTTTATTTATGGGTACCTCACATGTAAAAATGCTATTGTAAATGATATATTTTCCATTTTCTAGCATTTCTTTTTGATATGTAGGAATGATGGTTACATCCTTCTTCCTACAAGATGCATTAGCTAGGTATAGAGCCCTAGATTGTCTTCCTGCC
>CAUYTI010083355.1:0-22155 GCA_963575145.1 Galago senegalensis
AAGACTTTACATCTTTTGTATTAACCTGGATAGAAGTGGAACACATTATTCTTAGTAAAGCATCACAAGAATGGAGAAGCAAGGATCCTATGTACTCAATTCTGATATGAGGACAATTAATGATCTAGTACATAGTGAGGAACGGGGGGAGGGGAGAGCAGAGGGGATAGGGGGGTCACAGTGTGTGACATACCTTTTGGGGTAGGGACACAATTATAAGATAGATTTTACCTAACAAGTGGAATCAATGTAACCTGGTTCTTTGTACCCTCGATGAATCCCCAACAATTAAAAAAAGGGGGGAGGGGGGAAGAAGCAAATAAATCAATAGGAAAAAAACACACCAAAGTCTAGGCATCCTGAGCCAGAACTATGAAGCCTCCCACACTAACTAGACCCCCTTTTATTCTCTGCTTCCTTCACACAAAAGAGGATACAAGCCAACTCATGGATCTGAATCATCCCAAATGGTTCTAAGAGCCAATTCAAAAATTCTGGAGTTTTTAAAACACAGGAACTCATCCCAAGAGTTTATGCTTCTAAATCATTTAAGATTACCTCACTGCAAGAATAGAAATACCACCAACAGAGTGTAAGCTTCCATGTCCCTTTTGAAAAGAAGCATGGAGAATACTGAGGGATCTAAAAGTAGACCTGCCATTTGATCCTGCAATTCCTCTACTATATGTATATCCAAAAGACCAAAAATCACTTTATAACAAAGATATTTTGCACCAGATTATTTAATGCAGCTCAATTCATAATAGCCAAGTCATGGAAGAAACCCAAGTGCCCATTGACCCATGAATAGATTAATAAATTGTGGTATATGAATATCATGGAATATTATGCAGCCTTTAAAAAGATGGAGACTTTAACTCTTTTATGTTTACATGGATGGAGCTGAACAAATCCTACTTAGTAAAGTATGTCAAGAATGGAAGAAAAAATATCCAATGTACTCAGTACTATTATAAAACCAATTTACAATCACTCACACTTTCATATGAAGAATATATCACAACTATGGCCCAAGATGAAGGAGGGAGGAGGAGGAATGGATGGGAAGAGGGGATATCAAATCAAACGAGGGGTAATGGTGGGATCATGGTACATAGACACATGTCGGATCTATTAGTAGAGTATAAATGTCTTAACACAATAATTAAGTAAACAAGATGAGGTATATGTTAACCAGTATGATGTAAGCATTCCTAATTCTATATGAAATCAGCACATTGTACCCCATAAATGCATTAGTGTATACATGATCTATGTGTTTATGATTTAATTAAAAAATAAATAAAAAAGGAAATACCACCAACAATGGTTCAAACTATAGGGATAATTATTATTTTCTAGACAAGAAGTAGAGATAGATGGTCAGAGAGTAAGTATAGCTTACTTACTATGTCCTGGAGACCTAGCTCCATCAATCCCCTGCCATCCTCACTATATTACATGCCCTCTCTTAGTCACAATATCACTGCCACATTCCAAGCATCACATTATCACACAACAGTAAAAAAACTGGATTGCAAAAAAGAAATCAGCTAAAATGCCTTTTTTTCCCCAATACTTCTCAACTATTGGGAAGGAAACATCTTTCCCAGAATCCCCCAAAAGTCTGTTGTTGCAGCTCTTTGGGAAAAACTTGGTCACCATATACTAACAAACAAGGAGGGAGAATTAGTGTACCCTGATTCCATTTTAAGCACCTCCTCAGATTCAGTTAGCCACTGGGCCCACCAGTAGCTCTGGCCCCCAGGCCTGGCCAATGGGAGACTATGGTTCCTGGCACCATTTTGCATGTTGTGTGATCAAGTCAAAGGTTTTTCTTACCATGGGCCATGGGCAAAACAAACAAACAAACAAACCCTCCACAGAGAACTCAAATGTATTAGCAAGAAAAGAACAAATGATCCCATCTCAGGGTGGGCAAGGGACTTGAAGAGAAACTTCTCTGAAGAAGATAGGCACACGACCTACAGACACATGAAAAAATGTTCATCATCCTCAATTATCAGAGAAATGCAAATCAAAACTACTTTGAGATATCATCTAACTCCAGTAAGATTAGCCCACATCACAAAATCCCAAAACCAGAGATATTGGTGTGGATGTGGAGAAAAGGGAACACTTCTACATTGCTGGTGGGAATGCAAACTAGTATGTTCCTTTTGGAAAGATGTTTGGAGAACTCTTAGGGATCTAAAAATAGAGCTGCCATTCAATCCTATAATTCCTCTACTAGGTATATATCCCAGAAGACCAAAAAATCACATTATAACAAAAGTATTTGTACCAGAATGTTTATTGCAGCCCAATTCATAATTGCTAAGTCATGGAAGAAGTCCAAGTGCCCATCGATCTGTGAATGGACCAATAAATTGTGGTATATGTACACAAAGAAAGATGGAGACTTTACCTCTTACATGTTCACATGGATGAAGCTGGAACATATTCTTCTTAGCAAAGTATCTCAAGAATGGAAGAAAAAGTATCCAATGCGCTCAGTCTTACTATGAAACCAATTTATAGCTTTCTTATGAAATTATAGCCCAAGAAGAAGAGGAAAGGGGAGAGGGAGGGGCGGGGGGAGGAAAGGTGAAGAGAGAATAATTGGTGGGACCATACCTACAGTGCATCTTACAAGGGTACATGTTAAATTTACTAGGTGTAGAATATAAATGTCTTAACACAATAACTAAGAAAATGCTGTGAGAGCTATGTTGACCAGTTTGATGAAAGCATTTCAAATTGTATGTAAAACCAGCACAATGTGCCCCATGATTGCATTAATGTACACAACTATGATTTAATTTAAAAAAAAAAACTTTGAAAGCATCTGCACCTCCCAATATTCTTTCCCTAAAATCATGAGCTGTGGAGACACACACTAGCAAATGTCCCAGACTCCCCACAGGTAGTAAGTGGTAAAAAAGAAAAACAGACAGCTATAGGTCTCTCTTCACACACCTGAATTCTTACAATTACGCACTTTCCTCATAGAGCATTAAGTTCACTGAGAAAAAAAATGAATTGGCTCTCTTGTTTCTTGCCTGTTTTTAAGCCCTTTTGACCCATGTCAGCAGGGACCCTGGCCCAGCCAGCCTCCATGGAGAAATGCGGATGGAACAGGCCTGGCTGGCTGCCAAGGCCAGGCCCTGCTTACAAATTATGTTCTGGCCATGCTGCAGGCAAATTTTCACCTGATACTCAGGGAGCTGAACCCTTCCAATCAATCCTAAATCTGTCAGCTTCCATCGAGTTCACATGGGACCAGCCCCAGGGGAGGTTGAACTGTGGCCCTGTCCCTGGGGCACACTTGCTCCTTTTCTTCTGGAAGCCCCCACTAGCTCCCCTTTCTCAGCCTGGTTCCCCCAGGGACTCTTCCTCTCTTGACTCTTCCTCACTGTTCTTGTCTCCCCTCTTAGCAATTCCTCTCTCTGTTTCTTTGATGGGTGCAACTATGAGCTCTGGGATCACACAGCTGGGGTTCAAGTCCTGTGGCCACCAACTCCTAGTGAGGTGATCTGGCAAGTTGGTCACCCTCCTAATGAGTTGCTTTCCTTATCTGCAAAAAGGGGATGATAATGCTTGTCTCTCGGGCTGCAGTGAAAATCTAACAGAGTCTTAACAGGTGATGTGTCCTAAGCACTTAAGGTGGCCATCACTGTTCTACACAGATCCCCTCAACAGATACAAACAAGGCTTAAGACAGTGGATGGAACATATAAGTGCACAAAAATATTAGCTATGGTTAATGATATTGTTATTATTATTGCTTAGAGGCCCTCTTCCCTGTTCCCTTCACCCCATGAGCCTTGGGGATTCATTCATTCATTCACTCATCTGGCAATCGTCTGGCATCTATTCAGGCTGGAATAGGGGAGGTGCAGTGCCATACAGGAGCTTGCAGACGAACCCAGCATTCCCCTTGCCTTGTTGGGCTGATAGACGACTGTTAAAGCCTAATCAGAATTAAAGTGTGTTGACAGAGCTGTATCATTACTCAGCACGACAATATTTTGATAACTGCATCTCCAAACAAGAACCAGCACAAGCACTTCATGGCGCTGGCAATAAATCCTGTTGGGAGCACCCCAAACCTGTGGGAGGAACTAAGTAGGATTTCTTATCCCCATCCACCACATATATCACAAGTAGAGGGAGAGGAATGAAAGGCATGGAGAGAGGTGGTCCCAGGCAAAGCCAAACAGCAGCCAGAAGGCAAAAGCCTAAGGGGGAGGGCTCATTACCACTATCCTGGGGGTAGTGGGGGTCACTTCACGGGAGCCCCTGGGGGTCTCTGCTGCTAATCTCTAAAACAGGTATCATAGTCTCCCCTATGTCTCTCCCAGAACATTATGAATATTACAAGAAATATTAGGTAGGGAAGGGCTTCGAAATCCCCAAAGTGCAGCGTCACTGGAGGGGACAGGTATTATTGGTGTAGCTTCTCAGCACAGAGTAGATGAGTTGAGGGCAGAGGTTGCAAACTGTGGGCTCCATCCAGCCTGCAGCTGTGTTGTCCTTGGCCTGGGTGGTGTGTGTTTTTTTAAATGTAGATTTGTTGCCAGCATTTAAAAACCAGGAAATTTCACATAAAAATCCAAATTTTTTGGCTTATCTTGAAAAAATCAAAAGATCAGCAACAATTAGCCACAGCTGAACAGCATCTGTCCCTTCAGCTAGGGTGGGCAGGGAGCTCCAGTCACCACCAGAGACAGCATCCCCCCCAGACCCTGAACACACAGACACACACACACGTTCATTCATCTGAACAGCCTGTGTATTCAGCTTCGGGGATCTTGGTCCAGTGCTAAGACCTCAAACTCTGAAGATAATTATTACCTGGATGCTAATTTTAGCTCTCCCACTGACTTGCCATGTGACAGTGAGAATTACCGCACCTCTCCAAGCCTCAGTTTCCTAGTCTCTTAAACAAGCATTTATTTATTCAACAAATATTTACTGAACGACTTTCTAGGCCAAGCATTTAGCAAATAAGATAGGTGAATTGGGCATTAAATAAACAAGTAAAAAATAAATAAATAGGGTAATTTTCCAATTTTGATCATGCCATGCAAGAAATAAAACTGGGCAACAATGGCAAGGTTTCAGGGACTCACTGGTAGGGTTTAAGTTGTAGGAGCCACTTTCACTGAAGTGATCAGGAAAGAACCAGAGAAAGTAACCACTTCATAGGGCTGTTATAAAATATTTGACAAACTCAATGCGGGCACCTGGCGAGGACAGCTAGCAGGCACCATCAGCATCACCCCAGAGCTGGCACTTGTCAGGAGACTTAAGGAAGAAGGGAGGGTGGGGGAGGGGCATCTCTTAAGAGCAGGTGGGATCTGGGCCTCCCCACCCCCACCCACCAGCCCCACACTTCAGAGCTGCTTTCAAAGCCTCTGCAATTATCCCATCTATAAATACAGCCTCTCAGTAGCAGCAAAGGGGCAGAAACACAGACAGAAGAATTTAACCCTTAAATGGGCCTCCTCCATCGCTCTCTCCCTGCCAGATTTTCCCCTGTCCCTTTCTTCCCTCCATACTGCCCTTCTCCTCCATCTCTGAACCCCTCCCCACCAGCAGCTGAATCAATGTTTGACTTGTACCAGGGGCCACCCCATTGCAATCCGGAAAAGATTCAGTGGAGGAAGTGGATAGAAATCTATTACTCAGTGATGCTTATCTACAAGCCTGTGGTGCTCAGTGTCAGCTCCAGCACCAGCCCTTGGCTCCTCGTGGTCACAAGTGCTGGGCCCTGTGCCAGGTCAGCTTTAAAAGGCCTTTAGCATGTCTGCCTCCAGTCTCATTCTGGACAGGGAGACTATTTGCTGCAGGCCTAGGACTGAGTTACACTGGGGAAGAAAAAGTGTTTTAAAAAGCCATGTTAGATTTTCTGTTTGTCCCGTGTTAATCGAGCACCTACTCAATCACCTATTCTCGCTGGCTGCCAGTTCCCTGGTCTTCTCTCGCTTCCCAGAACATCATGGGCAGGCACATCAGTTTCCACTGTCTGGAAGAGAGTCAATTAATATTGGGGGCTGAGTTAATCAGTGAATGAATGAATGAATGCCCAGTGAGGTGTCAGCACCATGAGATGCACAGAAGAACCATGAAACTCCTCCAAAATGTAAACCTGTAGGGTCCAGGATGGGACTTGTCTTTTTGGACACTGGCCCCAGCACTTCACTTGGCACACGTTTCCTGCTCAGTGAATATCTGGTGATCATATTGAGAGAATAAAAGTTATAACCCAGGAGCTCATATTTAGGATAAGCCCAGTGAGAGACTTTTCGATTTTGTGGCATGGTTCGGAAACTTCTTTTTTCAGCAGAACGACTATCATAAACTTGACAACGAAAGTTGTAAAGTTGTTATTTAGAAAAAAAAAAACAAAACCAGTTAATTTTAAGCATTGGTAATAAGGGATCAATAGACGTGAGTTACATCTGCACTTGAAATGTGGGTCCCTGGCAGTAAATGTGTGGTTGACTCATGTGGGTCAGAAAACTTGCAGGTTTCCTAATCAGGATAGAGCTAGACATGGCCAGATCTGTCTGGGAGGAAGGGAAAGGGCTCCCCTTTTTTGAGTTAGTCAACAAATGTTTAAAAAATGAGAGACAACCCAGGAAAGGCTCCAAGATCAGTGCCTATGCCATGTGTGTGCCCAGCCAGACCCGGGACAGGTCTAGGCTGTAGGCATGCAGTTCTGGAGAAGATAAGATCCCAGCTTTCCTGGAAATTTCATTCTAGCTGCAGGACAAGTAAATAAATTCAGATCATTTTAGAAGAGAAGCACTGCAAAGAAAATAAATGACTGACCAGCAGGGGCTAACTTTAGGCAAAGTGGTCAGAAAAGCCTCTCTGAGCAGGTGAGGTCAGAGGGAGGCAAGAATATCCCCAGCCATTGAAGAACTGGGGGGCTGGGGGAGCACCAGGACAGGATGTTCTAAGACCAGGGACAAGCTCATGCAAAGGCACTATCTAGCTAGAACAGCTAGCAGGATTTGGGAAACAGAAAGAGGAATATGGCTGGACTGGGGGTGAGCATGATGTAAATAGTTTCACAATCTCTTATTCACAATTCTTGGCCAGGTCTGGTGGTTCACATCTGTAATCCTAGCACTCTGGGAGTCCAAGATGGAAGGACTGCTTGAGCTCAGGAGTTCATGACCAGCCTGAGCAAAAGCAAGACCCCCATCTCTACAAAGAAATAGTAAAATTAGCCAGACATGATGGTGTAAACCTGTAGTCCCAGCTGTTCTGGAGGCTAAGGCAGAAGGATAACTTGAACCCAGGAGTTTGAGGTTGCAGTGAGTTATGATGATGCTACAGCACTGTAGCCAGGATTACAGAGCAAAACTCTCTCAAAAAAACACAATTCTTATGCTCCTCCCCCCACCAAAATTCATATGCTGAAGCTCTAACTCCCAGTGTGGCTATATTTGGAGATGGGGTCTAAGGAGATAATTAAGGTCAAAATGGGGTCACAAGGCTGGGCTCTGACACAATAGAATGTGTCTCCCCCCCATCTCGGTAAGCAAAGAGGAGGTCCTGGAGCTCACAGGGAGAAGGTGGCCATCTCCAAGGTAAGAGAGGACCCTCAAAATGAAACCTTCCCTGTCAGTACTTTAATCTTGAATTTCCGTCCTCTAGAACAGCCAGAAATAAATTTGTGGTTTATGACACCCAGTCAGTGGTATTATGGCAGCCTGGGCAGACTAATGCAATTCCCAAACCCAAACTTCTGAAAAATTAGAAAAGGATTTTTATCAGCTTGAGACAAATTCATTTGGTAGCAAACCTTCCCTGACCTGATATGAGGCTACTTATGGCCTCCATTTATCCAACTTTATGTGAATATTCACACATTTCACTGATGAGATATTGATCTGCTTTTGTGGCCCAGAACTTGCTGGGATATTAAACCAGATATGGTATAGAGACTGTATTATCTTTTTAGAATCCAAAAAAAACTCTGAATTGATAAACATATCTGGCCCAAGGGTTTGGATGAGGGTTTTTAAATGGATGTCCCTTTTAAAGATCTTTCTCAGAGAGGGGCTCCCTCTTTCCTTTGGCGGGGTAAATTAAGGAAAAGCTAGGTAGCTTTTCTCTATTTTTTGAACTTAAAACTCAGTTCTATGAGGTTAAATGAGGTCATAAGAGTGGGGCTCTGATACATCCATGTAAAGGATTGTAACTAAATTGTAAATAAAAACTAAAGTAAAATACTTGGTGGTAGTAGCAGGTGATTCCTTCAAAAATGACACAGAGTTCTATAATCTTCACCACAACGTGACAGGATTTTTAAACCACATTTGATGATTTTTCTGCCCTGTAGAAGTACAGCTCTCCTTTTATATTAGATATCACTGCAAACTGGTCAGTGTCCTTATGATTGGACACCATGTTTGAGTACCCACCACCCACCTCCCCTGCGAACAGATGAATGCTGACTCCTGAGTTTTGCTTCAAGGGTCAGGGTTTATTTGGTTTACACAGTGGCTACCAAGGACATCCAGCAGCAGCAGTAGCAAAAGTGTCTGAAATACTGAGAAAGGCACAGAGGTGAGTGGGGAGTATACATACAATAGGAAGCAAAACCCAGTGGCCAGGAGCCAGCTAAGGACAGGAAGGAGGTGGCCAGAGCAGAGGGAGGAGCAAGTCTGCCTTTAGCATGTCGGCCTCCAGTCTCATTCTGGACAGGGGCTCCATTCTAAGAGAGGCTCCATGACTGTGGTCTTGCCCAGGAGAGTAAGAGAGTCCTCTTGAAGACACAGGATCAGGGCAGTGCAGGAAGGGTGGACCTGAGGAGCTGCATCTGGCTTTTCTGACTTATGAACATCCTATATTTCTTTCCTTTTAAGTCTGCTCTCCCAGGCAGCACTCAACTTTGGTTCAGAAGCCTACACAAAGCAGCTTGGACTTCTCCAAGAGGGTCGGGAAGAGGCTAATTCCCATGTCCAATGCAGATTCTAGACTTCTAGAAGCATAGTCCTATGAGATGATTTTCCTCCCCATCAAATACGTTTGGCAAACACTGTGTCATGCATCCCTATCTTGAAGAGTCATTAGCACATAAAAGTTCTTAGATACCCTGCTGGTGTTTCTGGACAAGATGGAATAATAAGGCCTAGATTTACTCTCCCACCTTAAACCCAAACAGACCGTATATACATCAGTGTTCAGAGATTAGGGTTATAGGCAATGCAAGACTGCAGTCACTGAGGAAGGAACAAGATGAGCCCCACTCTGGCACCAGCTTATTGCGTAGAGGCGGCCTCTGACAGCAACAAGAAAGGAATGCACTAACTATCTTTCTGTCTGATGACTCCCTTGCTCCCTGGCTCTCTCAGGTCATTTCCTCTTATTGGCTCAGTCCAGGGGAGGGCTTTCAAGAGGTGTAGAGCCCTGATAGCCAGTCAGTGTGTGTGTGTGTGTGTGTGTGTGTGTGTGTGTGTACTCTCAGTCTCTCCTCTCAGAGAGAGACTTGTTCCATTTTTTTAATAAAGAGCTGCTTATATGAGATTATTCCTGTATTGGTCCTGCTGGCAATTTTCCCCTTCTAAGGAGCCAGAAAATAAGGTTAACAGAACTAGGAGGCTGGGCTTCACATTTCGATGTGTCTGGTCATTTTTTAGCCCTCACACCAAGGACAGACTGCCACCCTGACAGTAGGTTAAAAATATAGGAACATTTAACAATGCTATCAACCAACTTGACCTAATTGTTATTTCTTGAACAAGCCATCCAGCAGAATATACATTCTTTATAAATATAAATGCTACATTCACCAGACAGACTTTATTCTGGAAAATGGAACAAGTCTCCAGTTTAAGAAGATTGAAATATACAAAATGTGCTCTAACCACAATGGAATTAAACCAGAAATTGATAAAGATAAAATAACTGGAAAATTTCCAAATATTTGAAAGTTAATTAAACAATATACTTCTAAATAATGTACAGATCAATTAAGAAATCACAAGGGGCAATTAGAAAATATTTTTAACTGAACAAAAATGAAAACAAGCCAGGCATGGTGATATGTACTTGAAGTCCCTGCTATTTGAGAGACTGAATAACAGAATGAGACCTCATCTCTAAAAACCCTTCCCCCAAAAAATGAGTTATA
The DNA here is from genome assembly GCA_963575145.1 of Galago senegalensis. Lineage (NCBI taxonomy): Eukaryota > Metazoa > Chordata > Mammalia > Primates > Galagidae > Galago > Galago senegalensis. Next base: position 10,157 of record CAUYTI010083355.1, read on the forward strand.
CACACGATAGCTAAAAGGGTTACTAGAGGGAATTTTACAACATTAAATGCTTATAGTATAAAACAAGAAAAATTTTAAGATTTTTCTTAAGAATGATCTAAGATTCTCATCTTAAGAAATAAGAAACAAATTTTACAACATTAAATGCTTATAGCATAAAAAACAAAAAAAATCTTAAAATTTTTAAGAATGAGAAACAAAGAAAGAAACCTTAAGAAATAAGAAACAAATTAAACTCAAAATAATCTGAAGAAATGAAACAAAGTTAATGGAAGAAATGAATGAAATCAGAAACTAAAAATCAATATTAAAAATTCAACATAAGCCAAAGCTGATTCTTTGAAAAGATTAATAAAAGTAATAAAACTCAGGGCAGTGCCTGTGGCTCAAAGGGGTAGGGCCCTGGCCCCATATGCCAGAGGTGGCGGGTTCAAACCTAGCCCCAACAAAAACTGCAAAAAAAAAAAAAAAGTAATAAAACTCTAAAGGAACTCATTGAAAAAAAAGCTATCAGGTATGGAAGAATTAACATCACTACAGATACTACAGACTTTTTTTTTAAGGAAATATTATGAATAATATCATGCCAAAAAATTCATGGATTTAATTAAAACAGAAAAATTCCTTGAAAGAAAAGTACCAAAGTTCACTCAAGAAGAAATACATAACTTGAATAGCCCCTACATCAGTTAAAGAGGTTGAACTATTCTCATTCCATTCTTATTAAGGAAACTAAAATAAATTATTCAATAAAAAATTGAAGTGTAAAACCTTCCCACAAAAAAAAACTTCAATCCATTCTTTTCCACTGTTATACCATCCCAAGCCACCACAAATTGAAGTTTGTATCACTGCCATGTAAAGGAGTTATCTGTGCTCCACCTACTAAGTCCTCGCTGGCACCCAGGCAGCTGATCCAGGCTGCTCCAAAATTCCATCTAAGCATCTGTTTTTCCAGACCATCTCTGGTACCTACCGTCAAAGGTTCTCTTCCCTGAGAAGCAGGGTTTGAGATGGAGATTAATACACACAAGGCTTAGTATGAGCTCTTGGAATCAATGCCTGTAGAGGGGATGGGGCAAGAGGCAGCCTGGGCAGACAGGGCAGCAGAGGCTAAACACAGTATCAGTGAGGGTTTCCACTGAGATCTGAGGAACTGTGAAGCTGAGATAACACATCTGAGTTGTCCTGAGCCAAAGCTTTGAATCATGACCTCCATCAGTCACTAGATGGAGCCAACCAGGAAAGTACATGTCACCCTGAACTAGGCAGCTGTCTAGCTAAGTCCTCTCAGACACAGCCCTCCCACTGTTAGGGAACATGCCCTTCATTACTGCAGGAGGATCTGAGTGCATCCTCCTGAGGGGCATCCACCACCCTTCCCAAATAAACTACCTGGACTCAAGTCCTGGATTCGACCTTTACTCTCAGGGAAACCAAAACATTTAAGATGCTCCTAAGGACGAATGGATTCCCATAGTACACTCAAATGTTTAGAAAAGAGAAAAGGAGAGCTTCTCTATAAAAAAGTAGGCCTTGTAGTCTCTGGAAATACTTAGATGAAGCCTTAGGGATTTCTTTCTACAGTTCTTTTCCAGGAAAGTCCTTTATTTCACCCAGTTTGAATATACTCACTCAAGAAGGACTTTCTGGTCCTCTTAACACTGAACATCAGCTTCAGTGAATGGAACTCTGGGGAATCAGGAGCTAAATTGCAAAGGTGTCATGGAAAGCATTGTGAGAACAGAGCAAGGCCAGGCTGTGTGTTCAGGCCCTGATAAAGGTCAAGGCTTAGAGTGGGACTATATCCAGAGGGCAAGGTCGGTCAACGCTACTGGGCCCAATATTTGCCTTTCCTAGACACACTGCCTTATTCTAGTCCTGCCAATATAAGATAATGTCTTTGTCCAGGCAATTTATAGATAACATAAATATATTTCTCTGAGCTATGGAGGCTGGGAAGTCCAAGATCAAGGCAAGAATGTGTTTGGAATATTGTGTGGGCCCATTCCTCATAGATGACACCACCCTGATGTCTGTACATAGAAAAAGAGATGAAGGGCACAAATGGACCTAGCTAGTTTCCTCTAGCCCTTTTATAAGAGCATTAATCCTATTCCCAAGTGTGGAGCCCTCATGACCTAATTACCCTCCTGAAGGCCCTCTATTCTGATGCCAGCACCTTGGGGTGTAAGTTCCAACATAGGAATTTTGGATATGGCCATTATCTTATGGAAGATGAGATGAGACTCTGGACTTTATGGTTTATGAAATCTGCTGGCACCTTGACCCTGAATTTCCATAAACCATAGCATTTCATTTCTATTCCCTGAAAATTCATGCTCTTTCTACATCCGAAATACACTCATTTCATCCCAACAGCCCCAAAAGTCTTAACTTGTTCCAGCACCAACTCAAAACTCTAAAGTCCAGAGTCTCATCTAAACAAATATGGGTGAGACTCAAGGTATAATTTGGCCTGAGGCAATTGCTCTCTAGCCATAAAACTGTGAAATCGAACAAGTTATATACTTACAAAACACAATGGTGGGACAGGCACAAGACAGACATTCTCATACCAAAAGGTAGAAAGAAGAAAGGGGTAGCAGGTTCCAAGTAAGTTCAAAACCCAGTGAGGCAAATGGCATTCAATTTTGAGACTGAAGAATAATCTTTGACTTTATATCCTGCTTTCTGGACTGGAGTGGTGGTTTGGCCCCTGAGGCTTCAGGCAGCCTACCCTCATGGTTTCACTGGCCACAGCCCATGCAGCTGCTCTCAGGGGTTGGAGTCCTCTCACCTGCTAATGCTGCACACTGGTGTCTCTACAGGTCTGGGGTCTTGGGTGTGGCCCTGCTCCCACAGATCCACTAAGCATTGCCCTGGTAGGGGCTGTCAGAGGTGACCTTCCTCCCATGGCTCCACTAGGCATTGCTCTAGTGAGGGTTCTCTGTGTGGACCCTGAGGCTCTCCAAGGCATCCCTTAAAATCTACATGGAGGCAGCCACGTGAACAGCTCTTGCACTCTGCATGCCTGCAGAGGCACCATGCAGACACAGCCAAGGTTTATTGCATGTGCCTTCTAAAGGGTCAGCATGAGCCAAACCTGGGCCTACCTGAGTCACAGCAGGGTGGCCAAGGAGCATTGCACCTGAGTGCATGGAGCAGAAACTTGAGCTGTCTCAGGGAGTGAGGCCCAGGGTCCCACGGGTACCCTGGTCCCTTCTCTAAAACCGTTCTGTCCTCAAAGTCCTGGCACCATGAGCCTGTGGTCGGTGGGGAAGCCATGAAGATCTCTGAAATGCCTTCAAGGCCATTCTCTCATTGCCCTAATGAATAGCACCTGGCTTCCTTCTAGCCATACTAATTTATTAAATGTTCAGTCGGCCACACACTTAGTGTTTTCACCTGCACATACCTTTTTAATATTTTACGTGGCTAAGCTGGGAATTTTTCATGTCTTTAAGTTCTGCTTCCCTTTTGATCATAAATTCCATCTTCATTTCTATCTTCTTGCATTTTACTATAAGCAGTCCAGACAAGTCATGTGGCACCCTCAACACTTTGCTTAGAGATTTCTTGTGCCAAATATCCTAGCTCGCCACTCTTAAGTTCTGCCTTCTACAAAGCACTAGGACACAGACACATTTCAGCCAAGTCCCTTACCACTTCTTAACACTTTCTTTCAGTTCCCAATACCTTGCTCCTTATTACCATCCAAGACCTCATCAGAATGGCCTTTACTGATCATATTTCTACCAATGTTCTGATTACAACCACTCAAGTAATTTCTAAGAAGGTTGAGGCTTTCTCTACAGCTCTCCTTTTTTCTTAGCCCTCCCCCAAATAGCCCTTTATGGTCCATTCTTTACACATTACCCAGTTCCAAGGCCAGTTCCACAGTTGCAGGTATTTTTTTTTCAGTTGCAGGTATTTTTTTATAGCAAGACCCCACTTTTGAGTACCAATTTCTATCTTAGTCCATTTTGACCATGTAACAAAATGCATGACACTGAGTAATTTATGAACAATAGGAAAAAAATTTTTTTCGTAGTTCTGGAGACTAGGAAATTCAAGGTCAAGCCTTTGGCATCAAACTAACTGAAGGTCCAATCTCAGCTTTGCCACCCACCACTCTTGCATATTGGGGGACTCAGCTCTGTACACCTTGCTTTCCTCATTTTAAATTGTGAATATTACATAATTTATAAAGCGATTGTGAAAATTAAATGGGATAACAAATTGGCACCTTGCCTGAGATGCTTCATAAAATTTGCTTCCTTTCCCTCCTATTGTCAGAGGATTTTGATAACCCTATACAGTATTTAGAATTACTGAGATATAACATACGACATTTATCAAAATACCTACTTATAATCTATAAGCTCCACAAAGGGAGGGACCATGCCTTTCTTTTCCACCAATGTACATTCTGCATCTAGCCTAATGCCTGGCACACAGAGGTATACAGAAATATTTGTTGACTGAATAATGGAATAAATCATGCAAATCTGAATCTTGAAATCTTAGAAGTGTATCATAGAAAAGGGCCTAAAAGAGCATCTAGTCTAGGAACCATTCACTTGCTTGCCTACTCCACCTGATAGGTAGTTAATAACCACACATCACTGTGTTAAGCAGGACTCTGAGGCCACCTCAGTCCTCAGCAGGTGAGAATGGTGTGTCAATTGGCAATCTCTGGCAAAAGTGTGAAAGGGGATCAAGCTTACCCTTTCTGGTCAAACTAACACACCACTGTACAAACGAGGAGACAGAGATCAAAGATCATATGCCCAGTTAGTGGCTGACGGGGCTCAAAGTCATCTCTTCCAATGCTCAACTCTGCATGTGAGCAATAGGAAAAAAGAAGAAAGAGAGAGAGACCAGCAAAGCCTTCATTTGGAAGAGGATGTCAGCAAGTTGAAAACAAAAGGCCAGCGAGACTCCAAGCAGCCTCTCCTTCCAGCCACTATCCCAGGATAAACATTTCTTCTCAGCCCCTATTAGCAGTTCCACACCAGCCCCCACCCTACCCCCAGGCTCCCAAGTTCCTCTGTCGTAGCTCTCATTTAAGATAAGTTTGTCTCATGTCTCTCAAAATCTCTGTCTGGAAACTAATTTATATCTTTTATATGAAAGCTATAGCCTAATAACAGCCTAAGAATACAGGGAGGGGGGAATGGGTGGAGGGAGGAGGTTTGGAGGGATCACTTCTGAGGTTTATCTTATAGGGGTGCAAGTGAATCTTTCTAGGAGTAGAATGTGAACGTTTTAAAACAATAACTGAGAAAATGACATGAAGGCTGTGTTGACCAGTTTGATGGAAGTATTTAGGATTTCATGTGAAAACCCCACACTGTACCCCAGAAGTGCATTAATGTACATAGTTACCATTCAATAAAAGAAAAAAAAATAAAGTGTAAAGTCAGTTACCTTTAGTATAGTCACAAGGTTTTTTTTTTTTTTTTGAGATGGAGCCTCAAGCTATCCCCCTGGGTAGAGTGCCATGGCATCACGCTCACAGCAACTTCCAACTCCTGGGCTCAAGCGAGTCTCCTGCCTCAGCCTCCCAAGTAGCTGGGACTACAGGCCCCCACCACAACGCCTGGCCATTTTTTGGTTGCAGCCATCATTGTTGTTTGGCAGGCCTGGGCTGGATTCGAACCCGCCACCTAGAATGTATGTGGCTGGTGCCTTAGCTGCTTGAGCCATAGGCGCCGAGCCTAGTCACAAGGTTTTACAATTTTCCCAAGTATCAGTGGTGCCTGTACTCAGTGGGTAGGCCACCAGCTACATACACTGAGGCTGGTGGGTTCAAACCTGGCCTGGACCTGCTAAAACAATGACAACTGCATCAAAAAAATAGCTGGGCATTGTGGTAGGTCCCTGTAGTCCCAGCTACTTGGGAGGCTTAGGCAAGAGAATCTGAGGTTGCTGTGAGCTGTGACACTACAACACTCTACTGAGGGTGACGTAGTGAAACTCTGTTTCCAAAAAAGAGAAGAAGCCTCATACCAATTAGTAGTCACTCCTCATCCCTTCCTCCTCCTGGCCCATAGCAACCATTATTCTACTTTCTTTTTTTTTTTTTTGAGACAGAGCCTCAAGCTGTCCCCCTGGGTAGAGTGACGTAGCATCACAGCTCACAGCAACCTCAAACTCATGGGCTCAAGTGATCCTCTTGCCTCAGCCTCTCAAGTAGCTGGGACTACAGGTGCCCGCCTCAACGCCCGGCTATTTTTTGGTTGGAGTTGTCGTTGTTTAGCAGGTCTAGGTGGGCTCAAACCCTCCAGCCTTGGTGTATGTGGCTGGCACCCTACTCACTGGGCTATGGGCACTGAGTCCAAATTCTCCCTATTTGGATCCCTAGCCTACTTTGAAAAAATGGATTATTTGTCTTACTTGTTGAATTGTAAGCTGTTAAGCATATTAAGGTAAATCCAATTCAGGTAAAGCATTCACTGCCCCAGGAAGACCAGAGGGTTGCAGTTTGGCTTTATTTTTAATTTTTTTAGGTTCCTATGAAAAAAAATTTTTTTTTGAGATGGAGCCTCAAGCTATCCCCCTGGGTAGAGTGCCATGGCATCACGCTCACAGCAACCTCCAACTCCTGGGCTCAAGCGAGTCTCCTGCCTCAGCCTCCCAAGTAGCTGGGACTACAGGCCCCCGCCACAACGCCCTGTGATTTTTTGGCTGCAGCCATCATTGTTGTTTGGCGGGCCTGGGCTGGGGATTCGAACCTGCCACCTTAGGTGTATGTGGCTGGCGCCTTAGCCGCTTGAGCCACAGGCGCCGAGCCATTCCTATGAAATTTTTGAAAAGAACCCTTGTTCACAGAATAGCTGTGAACTAGGACCTGTCACCTTTGGTAATAGCAGCTATTAACCCAATCCCAAGAACTGCTGAAGAGAATCCAAATAAACTGTCCCCCAAACCTTTGCTTCCTTTCATGGTGGCTGCTTCCTCCACCCCTCATCACTGTGCTGGAACCAGCAGGTGAAGCATTCTGCTCCAAAAAGAAAGCCCTTTGGGGTATGGTAAGTCACCTTTTTGTTAAAACCACCAAAAGGAGAAAATGAAACAGGAAATGTGGAGACTGTAAGGAAATGACCAGTCTGGGATCTAATGGTACTGGTCCTTCAAAGTTGACTGTTCCCAGGTGGAAAGGAATTGCTGCCAAGGGCTTCTGCTAGGAAGAGGAGTGCCACTGATTTCCTTTCTGGGTCCTGGGACATGTGTCCTCTACCTCTTACCTTAAGCATGGGCCAATTAGTGCATGAATATTCAGTAATTTCTTGCTAATTTATTTTCTGATTTTATTTTTTTGAGACAAACTGTCACTGTTTCACCCTGGGTAAGAGTGCCGTGGTGTCATACTTCACCACAACCTTAAAACTCTTGGGTTTAAGAGATCCTCTTACCTCAGTCACCTGAATAGCTGGGACTATAGGTGCCCACCACAACCCCTGGCTAGTTGTTCTTTTTAATTGAGATAGAGTCTCACTTTGTCACCCTCGATAGAGTGCTGGGGCATCATAACTCACAGCAACCTCAAACTCTTAGGCTCAAGCAATTCTCTTGCCTCAGCTTCCCTAGTAGCTGGGACTACAGGTGCCCACCATAATGCCTGGCTATTTTTGTTATTATTTAGCAGGCCCAGGCTGGGTTTGAATGTATCAGCCCTGGAGCATATGGCCAGTGCCCTCACCACTTAGCTACAGGTGCCCCCTCCCTCTGCCCTGGCTAGTTTTTCTATTTTTAGTAGAGATAAGGTCTTGCTCTTGCTCTTTCTCAGGCTGGTCTTGGACTCCAGAGCTCAAGGAATCCACATGCCTTGCTAGGATTGTAGGCTTAAGCCACCATGTCCAGCCCTGCCTGCTAATTTAATAACTCTTTTTAGTCTTCTTAATTCAATCACCTAAATGCTACCTAAAATGCTATTTGTGTGGACTCTCCTATACACCCCGACATAACACACACACACACACATACAGACAGGTCCTGGAGGCTAAGGTCATTTTTGGGATGCTGCTATCAACTGTGATCTCACAGAATGGAGGAATGACACAATGGCTCGCATGCGGTCATGTGTCCCACATGCAGTCATTCAACAAACACAGAGCCTGGTAATGCCAGGCATGATGGTCCTTTCCTTCAAAGTGCTATCTAGGCCACAGACAATAAATGATCTCATATTCTACAATGTATTAATGCTATTAGGTAAAGTAGGGGACAATGTACTTTACCTTGGGATGTCAGGGGAGCACTCACTGATGAAGTGATACTTGGCTGATTGGTTGTATGACTCAGCGTCATGACAGATCCTTCGTAGGGACATTTGCTAGTGGGGGAGGGAAGAACAAATGAAATTTCAGTACATGACCAGCCCCCTATGGGAAGCCTATGTCTCTGGGGCTCCAGCCTAGCCTGACATTGGGGTAAGTGTTTTGGCCCATGTTGTTGTGAAAAGGAAAGGTGGAATCAAGGTCAACCCTCCTTAGTACCAGAATAGGAAAAAGCAACTGATCTCCAAATTTTCTTGCTTTTGATTTTATGTTTTTCAAGGGAAATCTTGTTTTCATTTTTATAGCAAATGTTTATGACTTCGAACCAGGAACTCGCCTGCTTTGTGTTTCTCTTGTGCTACTTTATCCTGTTTCCCGAGTTGCTAGTTTGGAGATTGTGTAAGACTTTTGTTAGAGGGTTTCCAGCCACATCAAAGGGCAGAAACTGCCTTCCCTGAAACTCAGGGCAGCTGTGGAAGCTCTTTCTCGCCTCTTTCCCGGCAGGTGCTTCTCTCAGGGAAACAGTAGCTCTGAACACCCAAATATGATTCCTGCTGCCTGCCACTGGCATCCTAGTATTCCAAGGTTTTATGGCTCCTTGTTAAAACTTGTTAGTTTCAAGCAATAAAGGGCCTCATTTCCCCAAGGCATACACAACATGAAGGAAGTGTTCAGATGTTCCCTGCAGGCCTGTCTGCAGGAACTGTGTGCAAAGTTTAGGAGAGGAGCTACCAACAGCATGAACAACACCTATGGGAGACCCCTGGTGTACGAACCAATCCTTAGAGATAAAATGGGGGCTAGGATCTAGTTGAGATCATATTCCTCAGTAGAAGCTAAAAAGAGGAATAACAATAACTATACCATCTGTTGATGGCCTTCTATAATCCTGGTGCTAATATAGGTGACCAAACTTCATTTACCCTCTACCCAGCAGGTATGTAGCAGCATCCCTGCTTTACAACAAGGACATGGAGGTTCAGGAAGGTTGGGATAGCTCTAGGCTCATATACATATTGGCATTCAAACTTAGGTCTGACAGACTTTGGAATTCAGTCTTTCCTACCACATTGGTTATTCTGTCTTTAGGATACATTAAATTGTTTTTTTTTTTTTTTTTGAGACAGAGCCTCAAGCTGTCCCCCTGGGTAGAGTGCCATGGCATCACAGCTCACAACAACCTCCAACTCCTGGGCTCAAGCGAGTCTCCTGCTTCCACCTCCCAAGTAGCTGAGACCACAGGCACCTGCCACAATGCCCAGCTATTTTTTGGTTGCAGCCGTCATTGTTGTTTGGCACCCCAGGCTGAATTCGAACCTGCCACCTTAGGTATATGTGGCTGGCGCCTTAGCCACTTGAGCCACAGGCACCGAGCCAGGATACATTAAATTGAATACCTCTCTGTTCCTTTTCCATTTTGAGAAATCAAGGATGGGCAATGAATCCATCTCTGCTGCTTCCAGGCAGTTGCTGTCAGTTGTTTGGTGCCACACAATTAACAGACACATTCCTCTTTCATCTTGCTGAGTGATTTGTTAGGAATATCAAAGTAACTTGCTACCTTATTTGCTTGTTTGTTTTTAGGTCTTTTGATTCTTTCCTTGAAGTAGAAGAGCTGCTAGACTGTGTGTGTGCACATGTGTGTGTGTGTGTAGTCACATTCACGTCTGGCAGGGTCCTAAAAATGTAATGCACGGACCATGATGAATACTGAATATATATACCTTCAGGTTTTAGGACAAAGTCTCCTCCATGTGAGAAATTGACCAGATACGTCAGTTAAAATCAGGATAGTTTTCGGATGGATGTTAAGGTCATATATTCTTCCTCCAAAGCCAATAGCCAAAGTTTATTTCACATGCACATGGCATGCTATGACCTAATTCTGTACCTAGTCCATCATGCAGCCTCTGTGTGCAGCTCTGGGCCTAGAGCTCTAGAATTGGATTGTTCTTCCATTGAAAATGCTGACCAGCTGACTCCTCAACAGGCAGAAATCTGGCAAGTTTAGTTCAAACAGAAGGACACTTTTGGCCAGGCACACTGCCTTATGCTGTAGTCCTAGCATTCTGGAGGCTGAGATGGGAGGATTGCTTGAGACCAGGAGTTTGAGACTAACCTGAGCAACATACTGAGATGCCATATAGAAAACAGAAAAATTTTCTGGGTATGATGGTTCAGCTACTTGGGAAGCTGAGGCAGGAGGATTGCTTGAGACTAGGAGTTGGAGTTTGCATTGAGCTATGATGATGCCACTGCACTAGGCCTAGGCAATAGAGTGTGATCCTGCTTCAAAAAAAAAAAAAAAAAAAGACATTTTTAGTAGAGGGCTTGTGGAGTTCATCTCATCCCTTTTTAGGTCTAGACACAAAAGGGACAGCCTCACCATCTCTGTGCCCGACAAGGCTGTTGCTCCATCTGGGAAATGCTGTGGGGGAGGGGAGGGCTAGTTAAGAGCCTGAGATAGTTTCTAGAGATCCAAAATGAACCTTAGGGGACATTTGTTAGTCCTGGGAGACCAGAAGAACACAGAATAGCTCATTTGACCACCATTTATTTGTCCATGATCCACTAAAGTTTCAGAAGAGGAGACGCCTGTATTCATCTATCTCATTAATCCTCTTTTATCCAAGGATGTGTGGGTAACATCTGAGTGAAGACAGAACAGAAAGATGGCATAGTCCTAGGCTGGGGGCTGGGCTGAAGGAAAAAAGTTGCATTATTATGACCAAAGCAAACAGAAGCTTGGGTATCATCCAGTGTCTGTAGGGTAAAGGTGACATGTGTATTCAATAGGAATGTGACAGGCCAGCATTCCTTCCCAGGAACTGCTGATCTGAAAGGGAATGTCATTTCAATCCTTGGGATGGCTACCTCTTACAGATTCACCCAGCGGCCTTCCCTGTCAGGAGTCTCCACAAGAGAAGGTAGATTTCATCCTCTTTGTACTTTCTTCTTGTGGCTATCTTCCTATGAAGCCCTATCTTGGAACAACTGTGGTGAATTCATTGCATAATTAAAAGGCAAACAGACTTACCCAACAAAGCATTTACAATTTAAGTAGATATTTGTGTATAAGCAATAATTCATGCTTTATCAGATTTTCAAAAATAGACAACATGATTTTGTTGAAAGATTTCTGGCCTCTAATGTCCTTTACCCAGTACATTACCATCTCTGAATTATTGAGACAGTGATGTAGCTTCAACTATGCACTATAGCTCCATTGCTACCACAAATTCTAAAGACACAAACTTGGGAAGATATTTGCCTCATACAGGAAAAGTATTAATTGTCTTAATATATAAAGAAGTCTTAGAAATCAATAAGAAGACCAATAACCTAACAGAAAAATGAGCAAAGGAAATGAACAGATCATAGTTAATACAAATTGTTTTTAAATATATAAAATGATGTGCAATCCCCTAAGAGAAATGTAAAGTAAAACAACGAGATGCTATTTTCACCTTTCAGATTTCAGAGATCAAAGAGTTTGATATTGTATTATTGGTGAGGAGGTAGGAAAATGGGGACTCTCTATACAGTTTTTGTTTTCTTTTTTTGAGACAGATCCTCAAGCTGTCCCCCTGGGTAGAGTGCCGTGGCATTACAGCTCACAGCAACCTCCAACTCCTGGGCTCAAGCGAGTCTCTTGCCTCCGCCTCCCAAGTAGCTGGGACCACAGGTGCCCACCACAACGCCCGGCTATTTTTT
>CAUYTI010083356.1:0-11080 GCA_963575145.1 Galago senegalensis
TTTAGAGACCAAAGGGGCAATGGTAGTAAAGAGTTATTAAGAAAAAAAGACATGGCTCAGCACCTATAGCTCAACTGGCTAAGGCGCCAGCCACGTACACCTAAGGTGGGGGGTTCGAATCCCCAGCCCGGACCCGCCAAACAACAATGATGGCTGCAACCAAAAAAATAGCCGGGCGTTGTGGCAGGCGCCTGTGGTCCCAGTTACTTGGGAGGCGGAGGCAGGAGACTCGCTTGAGCCCAGGAGTTGGAGGTTGCTGTGAGCTATAATGCCATGGCACTCTACCCCGGGGGACAGCTTGAGGCTCTGTCTCAAAAAAAAAAAAAAAAGAAAGAAAGAAAAAAAGACATAAATAGAGTTAAGACAGAATAGTGAATTGGGAAAATCAAAGATGGTGCCCAAATGGTTTACTTCACAAAGCATAGAACCTGTAGTAACCAACTTGAGATGTATTTCAAAGACCTTCTATGTTTGTTTTGTTTTGTTTTGTTTTGTTTTGTTTTGGATGGAATCTTCCTTAGTCACCAGGCCAATGGGGCTAGAGCGCTATGGCATCATCATAGATAACTGTTGCCCAGGCTAAAGTGCTGTGCCATCAGCCCAGCTCACAGCAACCTCAAACTGCTGGCCTCAAGTGATCCTCCTGCTTCAATCTGCTAAAGTGCTAGGATTACAGGTTTGATCCCCCACACAGAGCCTAAGTTTTTTTTAACCTTGAAGCTGTTTAACTCTAATTAGTATATTAAATGTTTTACATTTAGGAAACCAAGATAAACCATGAGATAGGCTAATTGAGCAGAAGCCTTGATGACGAAAATTATAAACAAAAGCAAAGAATGTAAATTTGTTTTTCCTCTAGAGACCATATACTCAAACAACCGGGAAAGAAAAGGAAGACATAATTTCACTGGATTCTTAGAGGCCCTTCTTTGCAATTGAATACTTCCAGGTGGTCCTCTAGATTCTAATTTTTTGTGATATCTTACCATTAACTTGTTAAAGGGTATCAGTTTTAATTGTTAACATCTACTTGTTTTCTTTATTCTTCAAGCATTTACACTGATACAAGATAGGTATTTGATTAGGGTGTTATGTAAGAAATTTCTGAACTGGGATAGAGTTTAGGCTAGAATAATGATACCAACCTTTTCTCCCAATTTCAAGGTTGGACAAAAGTCTTAGTTCTAGAATAGACTTAGAATTATTTTTTTTTTTTTTTGAGACAGAACCTCAAGCTATCGCCCTGGGTAGAGTGCTGTGGTGTCACCACTCACAGCAACCTCCAACTCCTGGGCTTAAGCGATTCTCTTGCCTCAGCCTCCCAAGTAGCTGGGACTACAGGTGCCCACCACAATGCCCCGCCTATTTTTTGGTTGCAGCTGTCATTGTTGTTTGGCATGCCCAGACTGGATTCGAACCTGCCAGCTCAGGCATATGTGGCTGGCGCCTTAGCGAGCCTAGACTTAGAATTTTTTAATCCCACATCCCATTCCACATCAGAGTACAGCCCTAGGTATGCTGGGGTGTTTTCAGGTACTTCTATTTTGCTGCCTCTAACCAAAGCTGCTTCTCTTGGGCCACATGGATGCTTTGACACTCATAATTCCTCTTTCATGAAAGGAAGTACCCAAATTTTATTCTGTTATTGAGGGCAAGTCCTAAGTCTTTCCCTGCTGTTCCTTGGAATTATGATTTAACCTGACTGGTAGCACCAGAACGCAGTGAAGCACATGCCTCTACTTGCAAGATCAAGTTAATTATGTAGTTGTGTCACTGTCTTCCCGAGCCATCCTTCATGCACAAGTTTCTATGTGCCTTGCTTTTCTTTTTTTGGCCGGGGCTGGGTTTGAACCTGCCAGCTCCAGCATATGGGGCTGGCGCCCTACTCCTTTGAGCCACAGGGGCCACCCATATGTGCCTTGCTTTTCAAAGGCTTCCATAAAGACAAAGGTTAGAATAGGTGTAATTCAATTATCTTCTTGTTTTTAACTTTTATGTTTTTAGTCCACTTATAGCAGAATAATTAGAAAATACAATAAAGAGGAAAAATAGCACTGGCACTTAACTGTGAAAGGTTTGTTTTGTTGTTACACTAGTAGAATTTTTAGTCTCTTGAGTGAAGCCAGAGGAAGCATCCTTCAACATTTATTTTCCTAAAACTGGAATGCCTTCTTTTTGAAGTATCTTACCCCTAGAAAAGCTTCCCGTCCACTAAAAAGGATTCCCATGAAAATTGTACCTAGTGTAGGCTCCTCTTAGGCAATTTTAATAAACAAACTGGAAATTAATAGATGTTTGAAATTCTAATTTCTAATTCTGACCCTGAAATCAAAACACTCCAGGAAAATGCCTAACCACTCCTTAAATTCTATTACACATTTTAAGATTAAAATAAAAAATATATATACATGGTAAAAAAAATGTAAGTGTTCAGAAATGTAGAAAAGGAGTCTTCCTCCTTCCTGACCTCCAATCCTTCTCCTCAAAGGGAGTTGAGTTTCTTCTCTATATTTCCAGAATATAGGGAATAGTATCAGACAATGTCTCTGACCTCAAGCAGCCTACACCCAAGTGAGGAACCATTATTATTGGAAGGATCAACCAAACAATTGTAACATTACAGTTATAGTGACAAAGGAAATCTATATGGCTGAGATCCCATGGGTACCTGACGGAGCGGGGAGGGCTGTACAGGTTTCCAGAATGAAGTATACTTGAGTTGAAAGCCAAAAGAGATACAGGAATGAACTAGGTCAAAAAGAGCAGGTGGGTGTAAAGAGTATTTTGGGAAGAAAAAAAGCGTGTGCAAAGGCCCTGTTGTAGGAGGAAGGAATGTGTGAAAAGACTGAAAGGCGGAGGATGAAGAGACCAAAAGAAGCATGGGAAAAGACAAGGCCACAGGGTGACAGAGACCAGAAGGTGAAAAGCCTCCTGGTTTGTGAAGAAGGCTTCCCACATGTGAAGGATTGTGTACCAAAGCCAACAGTGTGTCAGGTTAGTGTTCATCCATTCGCCCTTTCACGTGACTGCAGCATCTAGACAGCTAAAACCGCATTCCAGACACCCTTGCAACAAGGGTACTAGATACAATCAGATTCACTGCTATGAGATCTGGAAGGTGGAGATGAGGTGAGGCCACACCAAACGGTTTCTGAAGTTTCTACTGGTGAGCCCAGTCAGGGGCATAGTTTCAAAGTGCTCTGGTGTCCAGAGGTTCAGTGTTCTAAGAGGGCCTGGGGCCTTCTGCCTTTTATATATGTATGTATGTATGTATGAATGTATGTATTTTGGTCATTGCAGATCCAGGAGACCAAGCATTACTCCAGAGCCAACAAGCAGAGTGGTAACCCTCCCTCATCCCCAGATAACTTCTGAAGTCGTGTGCCTTGGAGCTCACCCTTGCGGTGCTGGCTCCTTGTTTCCCATTTGTGATGGAGATAGCAGCTCCTGTCATGTTCTGAGAGTCCTTCCTGGGGGCCCAACTGAGCACCAACTCACCCCCTACCCTCCCAACAGTTGTGTAAGCACCTAATTCTCTATATCAAATCCCTTTTTACTTGAAAACACCGTAGGTAAGTTTTCTGCAGTTGAGCATTCACAGATAAAAAATGCAAAGCTATTTAAAGTATTGAGACAGGGGAGCACTAAAATCAGATTACTGCAGTATAGAAAATGAGGTGAAGGACATTAGGGTGGATTAGCAGGCTGTCACAGGTCATGTTGGGATTGGTGTCCCACACCAGGAATGCAAGGTTGTGCCTGAGAAGGGCTGAGACTGCACACTGCTCTGTGAAGGTTCAGGTGGAGCTCTGCCTACCCATAATCAGAGGTCATTTTTCTTTTTAGTGAGACAGGTGACAGGATGCCACTCAGTGGGACTAATCCTAGGGAGAAGCTCCAGAATGAGGGAGTAGTGGAAGAAAGAAAGAGAGAAAGGAAGGTAGTCTTAAAAAAAAAAAAAAAAGTAACTGTTCCTTTGCCAAGGTGGAAGGGTTAAAAAAATCATTATACTGTATTTCTATAATTTACATACCATGAATTTCATCCATTTTTAAGTGTACAATTCAATTATTTTTGGTAAAATTACTGAGTAGTGCAACTATCACCACAATCCAGTTTTAAACATTTCTATCACCCCGGTAAGACCCCTCTTGAAAGACAGTCTTTTAGTTTTGCATTTTCAACTTTACTAGAAATTATTTCACTTACATAATAACTGAAATAATAGTACAGAGAATTGCTATGTACTTTTCATCTCTGTGTGCCAATTATTATCATTTTGCTCATCTACTTTCTCTCTCCTTCTCTTTCCATGTATGAGGGCTGTCTGGAAAGTATCCAGCCACATAAACCTATATTTTTCATACTACCTGGCTGGATAGTTTCCCAACAACTCCCATACACACAGAATACACATTGATGATTATTATTGGCAGTCATAATTTGATAAAGTGTTTGAGGGTAAATTGCAGACATCATGAAGCTATACCCCTAAATACTTCAGTGTATAGGTCCCAAGAACAAGGACGTTCCCTTAAATGACCACAGTACAATAACCAAATTCCAGAAATGTAATGTTATCATAATGTTACATAATACTATTATCTAATGTACCCTTTTTCTCAGATTGCTCAGTTACATCCATTATAGTAATTTCCTCCGCTCTCCCCATTCATGATCCAATCCATCATCACAAACGTTAGCCTCCTTTAATCTGCAATAGTTCCTCACCTTTCCTCCTGCCTTTTAAAAATCTTTCACAACCAGCTCAGTGCCTGTGGCTCAAGTGGCTAAGGCACCAGCCACATACACCTAAGGTGGTGGGTTCGAATCCAGCCCGGGCCCACCAAACAACAGTGATGGCTGCAACCAAAAAAAAATAGCCAGGCATTGTGGTGGGCGCCTGTGATCCCAGCTACTTGGGAGGCGAAGGCAGGAGTCTTGCTTGAGCTCAGGAGTTGGAGGTTGCTGTGAGCTGTCATGCCACAGCACTCTACCCTAGGGGGACAGCTTGAGGCTCTGTCTCAAAAGAAAAATCTTTCACAACCTTAACACTTTCAAAAATTGCAGGTCAGTTGTTTTGTTCATTGCTAAAAAGAAGACATTCTTGACTCAGTCAATCTATTGCTTTAATTTCCCCATTTTCAAGCATATATATATATATATATAGATTGTATAGAGTGTCCATAAAGTCTGTGTGCCATTTAAAATTTTTAATTTTATGGACACCCTGTATGTATGTGGCAGGCACTCTTCTGTTTCCTACAGAGAGCTATTTATTGAGGCAGCAAATATTTACTGGGTGCCTAATCCACTCCAGGCACTGTGCTAGGTGCTGAAGGCTGTGAACAAGACACATAAGTAGAGGCTTATTCCAGATGTTGTAGGATATTAACTAATGTTCTTCTGGTTACAAGGTGCAGAAAGCATTTAAGCAAAAATGGAATCTGTTAGAAAGCTACTAAAAGAGTTAAACCTTCAAACCCTGAATGGGACAGGACCAGGAGTTCATGGACCTTCGCCTTAGATCAGTGTTTTTCAACCTTTTTTATCTCATGGCACATTTGAACCTATAATTAAACTTCCGGGGCACACTTAAATTATGTTGATCAAAAAAAAAAAGTAAGAAAAAGAATATACTGTGCTTTGAACTTCTTTTGAAAATAATTTAATCACTGACCCTTAAAATTTTTGTGGTATACATAAGATCTTCTCATGGTGCACCAGTGTTCAGTGGCACACCAGCAGAAAATCACTGCCTTACAGCAATGATGTCATTAGGGTAACTCAGCCCCAACAAGTCCCAACTGTTGTGTTCTGCAGTTCAAGTCTAAAGTTTCTGGGGAAAGATCTTGACTGACTCAGCTTGGATGAGGCATCTATTGCTGCCTGGTCCAATCAACCATGGCCAGAATTTAGCAGGCTCGTATGTCTCAAATGTGGCCAAGGAGGACCTGCCCTTGTATATTTGAGTATTCCCAGAAACTAGATTTTGTGAATGGAGAAGAACACTCTAGTTCATTTCTATATTATTGGTATAGATCGTATATTTATCCCCCCAGACCTCATGTTGAAAACTCATCTCCAGGGTGGCGCCTGTGGCTCAAGGAGTAGGGTGCCAGCCCCATATCCCGGAGGTGGTGGGTTCAAACCTAGCCCCAGCCAAAAACTGCAAAAAAAAAAAATAATAAAAAGAAAGAAAGAAAATTGATCTCCAGTATTGGGGTGTAGCCTACTGGGAGGTGTTTGGGTCATAGAGGCAGATTCTTCAGGAAGGGCTTGGCACCTTAATCTTTGAGGTAATTCTAGCTCTATTGGTTCTCTGGAGACCTAGTTGTTAAAAAGAGCATGGCACCTGCCCCCTCACCCTCTCTTGCTTCTCTCTCACCATGTGATCTCTGCACACATTGGCTCCCCTTCATCTTTAGCCATGAGTAGAAGCAGCCCAAGGCCCTCACCAGAATCAGATCCTGCTGCCATGCTTCTGGGACAGCCTACAGAACCATGAGCCAAATAGACTTTTTATTTATAAATTACCCAGAATTGAGTATTTCTTTATAGCAATACAAACAGACTGAGGCAATTATGCAACCTTAACACTTACATAGGTTCAGAATTAATATTAAAAATATTTAAGAATTGCTATGGCACAGGCATGACTATTCAGGACAAATGATGTCTGTATCCCAGGAACAGGCTCTAGGAGGGTACTTGCTGGGCCAGGTATTAACCCTTTAGTTATTAGATCATAAGGTGATATGGGGTATTCTATGGGAGGGGCCAAAGTGGTTCTGGAGAGGTGGGCTTTGGGGAAATTTTCTAGAAGCTTAGGTGCCCAAGGACTCTCAGATGAGTATTCATGTAGAAGTGATTTATTAAAGAAATGTTCCCAGGGTTAGCCATTAAGAATGAAGCATGAGGCTTGGCACCTTTGGCTCAAGTGGCTAAGGCACCAGCCACATACACCTAAGGTGGCGGGTTCAAATCCAGCCCGGGCCCACCAAATAACAATGATGGCTCCAACCAAAAAATAGCCAGGTGTTGTGGTGGGCGCCTGTGGTCCCAGCTACTTGGGAGGTGGAGGCAGGAGACTCATTTGAGCCCAGGAGTTGGAGGTTGCTGTGAGCTGTGATGCCATAGCACTCTACCCAGGGGGACAGCTTGAGGCTCTGTCTCAAAAAAAAAAAAAAAAAAAAGAATGAAGCATGAAGCATGACAGGAAGGAAGTGATGCAAGATGCTATATTAGTATTCTACAGAGAAACAGAACCAATAGGATGTATAAACAGAGATATAGACAGAGATAAAGATACATAAATGTCTAGAGATTCATAAGATTTATTATAAGGAACTGGCTCATGACATTATGGAAGCTGAGAAGTCCTGTGATCTATCTCTTCTACAAGGACAAGACCCAGGAGAGCTGGTGGTGTATCATTAGTCCAAGTCTTGAGGCCTGAGAACCAGGAGAACCTATGGATGATTAATGTCCCAGTTTGAAGGCAGAAGACCAATGTCCTTGTCAAACAGGCAAGCAAGAAGCAAAAGGGGCAAATTCTTCCTTCCTCCATCTTTTTATTCTATCCAGAACAAACAATTGGATGGTGCCCTCAGAAGGATGGATAACCACCCACTCTCCAGAGGACTGCCTACTTCACTCAGTCCACCAATTCAAATGACAATCTTATCCAGAAACACCCTCACAGGCCTACCCCATGTTTAACAAGAATCTGGGCACCCATATTCCAGCCAAGTTGACACTTAAAATTAACCGGTATAGGCTGCTTTGAGTGCAATGATCACAACTAGATATAATTTTTTTTGTTTCTTTTCTACTCTCACTGCTTCACCTGAATTGCTTAAAAAAAAACCTTTTTCTTTTTTTTTTTTAAATCATCACAGATGCTGTTTCAGACAAAGTCCCACACAGAGTCGCTTTAGCCTGATCCCTCAGGGGAGCTCTGGAGTATAAGCTATTCTGGAGAGTTCTCCCAATCAGAAACAAGGCGGCCAAGGCATCATATCTCAGCACCTCTTAGTCACTGTTTAAGGGCAGCAGTGGGCAAGAATATAAATCACCAAGCACTTCTGGTTTCCTGTGCCTGTGGCTAAGAAGCTCTGAAGACCCAAAGGAAGCCCTCCTGAGAAGAGTTGCCCAAGAGCTGCAGGTGCTAGCTGTTAGAAGTGACCCCACCCAGAAGGTGGGGTGAGGGATGGAGCATTGTCTGCGCCAGTGGGATTGTACCAACTGGTTCATAAGTATTTCAACATCTTAACAACCTATACAGCCAAACCAGAGTGTGCCAGCTGCATTTCAGTCCTGAATATGGTGCAGTGAAAAGTAGGGCAACCGGAGAGTAAGACAGGCTGAATAGTACCCCAGTCTCCTACCAACTAGTAGAAAGTCACAACTAAGCATTAGTTTCCTAAACTATCAAACAACAGGTTGAAGGAAGATGATTTTAACTTCCAATCTTCTGTGGATAATTTCTCCTCTAATGACATTGAGAATTGTTATCATCATGCCTAGATTTTTATATTCAGAAGGAAATAAGACCTATAGTGGACACTTGGATTTTTTTCTTTGTTTCTAGAATCTGATCTCATCTTCATATTCCCTGTTCTCTACCTTGAGGTAGCGATCCCACACACATGTGGTTTTTTTGGTTTTTTTTGTTTTTTTTTTGAGACAGAGCCTCAAGCTATCCCCCTGGGTAGAGTGCCGTGGCATTACAGCTCACAGCAACCTCCAACTCCTGGGCTCAAGCAAGTCTCTTGCCTCTGCCTCCCAAGTAGCTGGGACCACAGGTGCCCACCACAACGCCCGGCTATTTTTTTGGTTGTAGCCGTCATTGTTGTTTGGCGGGTCCGGGCTGGGGATTTGAACCCGCCACCTTAGGTGTACGTGGCTGGCACCTTAGCCCGTTGAGCTATAGGCACCCAGCCAGGCACGAGGAATTTTATTCATTCAAGCTTAGAGCCTAGGCTGCCCTTTAAGAAAAAGTGGGAACAGCCCTTACAGACTATCCAGAAAGTCCCTTTATACCTCTCCCTTTTCCCTCCCATTAGACAATCCCACCCCATCCCCTTATTGGTAGGTAAACCATGTCTGTCTTAAACTGACAGGTACAAGGTGGTCATGTTCAGGGTTGATTGGCTCAGGGACGAGTCTTCTTTGTCTCAGGTGAGCAAATGAGAGAAGGAAGAGATAAAAGTCACAAGTGGGGTGAGTGCAGAGTAGAGTGGTGAGTGCAAAAAGGGGACAGGGTCAGGATGTGGGCTAGGTGCACAAGGGGGTTAGTGAGACAAAGGGGAAGGGGTCAGGATGTGGGCTGTAACACTAGGTAGGATAAGGTCCTTGGTATGCAGTGGCCTATTGTTCTGAATAGACAGCAAAAGGAGGTAGTTTGACTTGTGACTTGAGTTAATTAGTTTGGCTCCCACATTTCCCCCTCTGTCTTGAACCTAGAGGAGCCTAATCATGGGTTTTAGACAAACTCTGGGTCTTCACTGGTATCAAGGGGGGGGGTATAAGAGGATTGTAAGACTAGAAGTTGAACTGTATTAATTCTATTTTGAATGAAAACTAGTAGCTTATTGATTATACATGGACCAATTGTTATTAGTAGTAAAAGGATAAGGAGAGGGTCAGCTATAGTGGATAATAAGGTTGTTAACTAAGGAGATTTAGAAAACAGGCTTTTATACCAGCCTTGGGATTGTTCTCTTTTTAATTTTCATTTTCAAAGTCTTTTAGTCTTTTTCAAACTAGTTCCATTGATTGTTTTACTACCCCTGAGTGATCTATGTAAAAACAGCATTTTTCTCCAAGGGCGGCACATAGACCTCCTTGTTGGAGAAAAAGTAAGTCTAATCCTCGCCTGTTTTGAATAATTACTTCTGAGAGGGATGTTAGTGATTCTTGCAAGTGTGAGATGAATTTTTTTATTTTTTATATTTAAATTTATTGCAGCTCATAGGGCCTCATAATTTTTATTCTGTAGTATTAAAGAGGATATTTCAGTCCCTGCTCCAGCAACTCCAAGCTCCAATAGTACAACTAAAGTTACAGTTGTAACTGGTTCTCTTTTAACTTTATGTTGTTGGCTGTAGGTTTTATAAGCTAGATATAGCTTATCTTTGTTATAATAGCCTAAGGAACTAGTTGGACTAGGACACAAAAGTCACGGGTTATGTTTAAGACCATTCCATTTAGACATGGAGCTAGACCCATGGAGCATGCCTACCAAGTGTTATTAGGAGGAATCAGGTATTCTATATTGTCCCAGGTCACAGTGTTGGTGCATAAGTCTTGGGACGTGGGTCGTTTGCCCTACACAGGTTCCTTGGCCTATAACTGACTGTAAGGTAAGCTTGGGTTCTTGCTGAGTCCACCAGCACTCGGTGTGTTCGTTGGCATTAATGGGGTTCCCTGCCATTGGTATTCCCTCATAATAAGGTGGTTTTGCGTTTAGACAAAGCCAACATCCTTAGTGAGGTTGGGCCGGGAGGCATTAAGTACCTGATAAGTGTTGATGATTATATTCTATATAGGGTCGGGGTTAGGCGTTAGGGCTGGAGTGGCTAGAGTAGTTAGAGTAGCTGTACTTGAACTGGCACAGAAGTAGTAACTACAGGAGCAGCAACAGTGGTTGTTGGAAGTAGTACAGGGGGATTGAAAATGGGGTTGGGCCTTAATCTTATAGAAGTTCTTGTTATGGGGAGACTATATATAACTTGTATTCGGAAGACAGCACCTGGGTCTGATTTTAACTAAGTAAAGCTGCATTCCCAGGTCTTTCCCTACTTCCCATCCCCCTTGTATATTTTTACCCCTTTCTGTGAAGCTAATGTGGACAATGTCACATTTTGGATTTTTAGAGAGGCAGGTACCTGGACAGGTGGAATATCTTTTTACAGTGATTAGATTATTTCCCCATTTGGTTTCCACCAGGTTTGGCCCGTGGTGACGCAACTCCAGTCCCTACAGAAAAAGGAGCCTGCTCCCCCACATTTGTATGGGAGGTGCCCTGGGCACACATAGAAGGTACCTGACAAGTCAGGTCTGCACCATAGTTGAA
>CAUYTI010083357.1:0-25568 GCA_963575145.1 Galago senegalensis
GAATGTGAACGTTTTAAAGCAATAACTGAGAAAATGACATGAAGGCTGTGTTGACCAGTTTGATGGAAGTATTTCAGAATGCATGTGAAAACCCCACACTGTACCCCAGAAGAGTACATAGTTAACATTCAATAAAAAAAAAAAAAAAAAAAAGAATAAGTTCTTTCTAAAATAAGCAGCTACCCTTTTTCTAGAACTGGCTTTTAATATGGCTTAAAAATTAATATATATGAATAACTCCACAAAGCTTTACAATTTTTATATGATTATAGAATAGAACCAATTACTTATTTGGTACTTGTCTGAAGTAGTAACAAGCAGTTGCCTGAATTTCCACAGGAGGCAGCAGACTCCCCAAGCAGTCCCCCTTGCACTGACTTCCAGAGAGTTTTGTAAACCAGGAATGGTTAACACAGTATAAGAGAAGCTTTTAAGGTAAGGCTCAATCCAAGCTTAATAACAGATTCTTCTAACATCTGATTTAAACACCGAAAAAGCCAGTTACAGCTGTAGAGAAAGTATTAAAGAAAAAAACACGAAAAACAGAAATCCTCAATAATGTTTGTCATTTTACACATGAACAAAAGTTCCAGCTCATGAACTACTTAACCATCTAGTGATATTAACAAGAAAAATGAAAAAAAACTAGAAAGTTGTATCTTTTCCCTGTCTTTGTTCTCTTTGATGGTGTGCTACAAAGGGGAGAACTGGCTTAAGCACAGGCTGCTAAACAAAGAAAAAGTAGAACTATGGTGATTTTTTTTTTCTTTGCAGTTTTTGGCCAGGGCCAGGTTTGAACCCGCCACCTCCAGTATATGGGGCCGGCACCTAACTCCTTGAGACACAGGCGCAGCCCAGAAACTGCAGTGAGTTTTTTAGTTTTTAGAAATGAGGTCTCACTCTGTCACTTGGACTAGAGTGCAATGGTGTGATCATAGCTCACTGCAACCTTAAACTCCTGGGCTCAAGTGATCCATGTGCTCTAGCTTCCTGAATAACTGGGACAATAGGTACATGGCACCATGCCTGACTAATTTTTAAATTATTTGCAGAGAAGGGGCCTCTCTATGTGGCCCAAGCTGTTCTTTGAGTCTTGGACTCACGTGACTTTCCTCCCAGCCTCCCAAAGATGCTAGGATTATATAGGCCTGTGCCACTGTGCCCAGTTGGTAGTCTTTAAATCAAGTCTTTTTTCTCGTCTTCTTTTTTTTTTTATGGAAAACATCATCAGAATGATAACCTCTGACAGTATTTATATTCAAAGAAAATTTCTGCAAATTATTATACTCTTTAATTTAAACAAATCTAGACAGTAGCTGCAGAGACACTGTATTATAGAAGCAATGCTATCATCACTGAATATCAATGGTTAAAATGTATAAATTCTGTAACTGTTCCTATGTTCTCAGTTCAGAAATATTTTTAGAAATACTTTCAGGCATACAACTTAGATTAGCAACTTAAAACTTTTTTGTTTTAATATTATAGATTATTTTTCAAAACAACATAAGCTCTCTATACCTAAATGCCAAACTTTCACCAAAGTAGACATTATTTCATTATTCATTAGTGTGTCCCATATAAATTGTATTTTTAAAGTATTATGAAAATGAGCTTTATTTATGCTAAGTTGCACAATGTTTCAGAAAACACCTACTACAAAATGGAGGAAGGGGGACATTTATTCTTAAAATAATTATTTGATGTCTCTAAAAATTTTATTGTTTCTTTGAGGGCAAGTTCACTTAATTCTTCTCTACATATTAGTCTGAGATAATACACTAGAAACTGGTATCTATTTTTTATACTTCAGAATACAGAGAAATATCTATTGATCTGTTAAAGGCTATGACTTAATCAAGCCATGAGTAGACATTCTTTTTATGGTCAAATTCTCAAACCATGGTTCTGATAGACTGCTGTGACTTCATAAGAGCCAAAAAGAGAAAATGATCCCAAAGGAAAAAAAAAAAAGCATGGCATTCCACATGACCTCCTAGCCTAGTTTTCTTCCCACTTCTAGTGTTTTCTGATACAACAAAGATGGTTAAAAAGCTTGACCTCTGACTTCTGTGTATGTCCCAGGTATTCAAAATAAACTTTCAAAGATGGCAGCAATTAAGGCTAGGGTTTAAAAGGTGCAAAAACTAGACATTTTTATCCACTATACTCAGGGAAAGCACATTGCCTAAAATGTATCAGCAAGGAGATTCTAGGTCAGTATTATAGATCAATGATTTTATTTAAGTAGAAACGATAGAACTCTAAATAATTTGATTACTTCATTTAAACAAAGATCTGAATTATTTCAAAAGAAAATGAAAACCAAGCAAGCTGTTTCATGAAGAAAATGTCAAGAGATTTTCTCCCTCTAACGAAGCTAAAACAGACATTAGTTCTTAACAGTAACAATGTATTTAGGGATCCTATAGGTAACTAGTCTTTGGTTATACTGACCATTTTGCCAAAGCGGCTTTTAGTTTTCCTATTCTCACCAGATAAATTAAAAGTAACTGTCCTAAGGATACATTTAAAACCAAAAGGCCAGCAGTTAGCAATATTATTGTTTCACAAAAGAGCAAACTGTATCATCTACCACATGTTACATACTGCAGCTTAAAAACTGGATACAATTTTTAAAAGTTCCTACCTTATATCTCACAAATCCAATTCCTTTCAGGAAGGAATACTATTTAAGAAGCATTACCAAAATAATTCCAAAAATGGCACTGTATGATCCTTCATGTGTACAAACCTAAAACACTTGAATGTAAGAAGGTAGAAACAAACAATTTCCTAATCCTAAGAGAGGAAAACTCATTTTAGACACTATTTCTAAAGATAATAAACAATAGAAGCAATATAAACCATGACTTTAAAGTAATGTCCTAAATAATGTCCCTCTCATAGCATTTTACCAAAAAAGAAAATTTGCACAGAATCATGTTTTTCTTCTTTTGAACAATCTTCCCTTCTTTGTTTACTTTTTTATATTTTGCTTCTTTAAAAAAATGTTCTTTTTCCAATTACAGGAAGGAAATAAAAAGAAATGTAACTCTTTTATGTAAAGTAAATCCATCTGGATGTTTGCTGCATCCCATACTATAAACCTGTGATCCCCAACCAGAATGAGTTATAGTAAAGCTGCAGGCAAAATTGTCTCCATATACCACAATCCATTATCCCTGTCAAGTTAATGTTCCATGTTGAGCCATATGGCACGGGTACACATTCAACAAAGGAAATTCCTTAAACTTGTTATAATCAGCACTTGCAGTCATCCAAAAAACTGACATAAACAGCTTTATTGTGTTTAGCGCATTTCAGTTAATATCCATGACAAAAACAGGAAACAGTACAGGAAAAGGAGGAGGAATGTGGGGGTGCAGAGTTATTAAGGAAAAAAAAAAACACTCAAACTGTACATTTTATAATTAGGTGTGTGTGTGTGTTTTTTCCCTAAGCAAGTGATTTTCAATTACAGTAAGCTCTCAGCCTTCTGACAGTGATCCACTGGGCTAGGTTTAAGAGGAAAAAAAAATTTAATGGCATCAATTTTCCATGGTATGAGCAAACCTAAACCTTGAAGTCTTAATAGTATCTGATTCATATAAAGAAGTTCTGGCAAAATAAGGAATGAATTTTCATGTTTGTTTTCTTTCTACAGTTGTCTCATAATTGCTAAAACCTAATGGTGCTTCATTTAAAAATAAGGCAATTTAAATAAAGCATTTTCATATGTATTATGTGTAGGTCACAGATGAATCAGGGCTCCCAGAAGCCTTTGGTACCTGGCACAGCCCAGCACATCAAACTCCAGTCAAGGTACAAGTAGAGCAGAACTTCATTTCAGCCCCCGCAGTGACAACAATAAAACGCTGAGAAAACACACTATCAAATACTGAACTCAGCATCAATTTCTGTTAATTACAGCCTTGTCAGCAACGTGATTATTCAAACAACTCATGCAAATGTTAATGAGGCCTTATTTGCATATTTATTTTTTCCTTTGTTGAAATGTCATTGATTATTACATTCTACTATGATGAATGTGGCTGATGATGTGCTCTGATATGTAATTAGTCATTAGGTGGAATGAATAGATCAATTATGAAAAAGGACTAAGATTAAGAAATATCAAACAAGACCTCCCAATATAACTATAGAATCTTTTTAAAAAAGAACCTAATAAATAATTTCTTGACATTTAAACTGCAACATCAGTAGTTTTCAACAAATAAACCACTACTTTTGTGAGGTTAAATAAAGGCTGAAAATACATCAGTACTTTGATAATCCAATTATGATCACAGAAACCATCTTTTAAAAAATTGCAAACTACCTCAAGTAGCATGTTAGAACAGCAGACAGCAAAAATGAATGTATTTTGCTTTAAACTTGCCCAAATCAGAAATACAGAAAGTATATTTTAATCTAGTATGAAGAGTGGAAATAGGTAAAAAGAGGAAAGCATATAACATCCTAGAGAGAAGGGGTAGTAGAATGGAGAATAACTACCTTTTCAAAAACAAGGTGAGCAAAACACAAACTCCTTCAAATCCCAATTTGTTCTTAGAGGAAAAGGATTATTTAGCCTTTGAAACTGTTTGCTGTAACTATCCAGCCAGCACTTGCTATTCACAGATGAAAAAAAAAAAAAACTACATTACTGCAGACCAGATGGGAACATTCCACATGACCAAACCAATCAATCACCTCGGTGGGGCGCAGGTGCAGCACAGCCGTGTAGCAACACACCATTTCACAGTCTATCGGGCACAAACACATGGCCACCAATCAATGGCACCCCGAGGACCTCGGAGGGGGCAGGCTCTCTGGAGTCTTACTGGTCCATGCCTGATGACTTCATAATCACACATCATTTCATTCACTAGAGGATACAAACTAGCATTCTAATAACCTTCTACTGAAAATGGTCATGTTGTGCATATTAATACAGTGCTGTTTGGACTGAAGCAACTGACTTTACAGGGCAGGCTAGGCAAGGCATGCAGGGCTGAAACAACCTGAAGCTACAAACTTCTTCCTATTTGAAGATGGTTATTCTGTTCAGGCTGAGATCAACAGTAACATGATTCATTCTGCCACATCAAAGTTGGCACGTAAGGTTTGTATCTTACACAAAGCAACTGTGAAACAATAGAATGCTTAAAGAGATAAAGGACAAAGGAGAATGAAAATAAAAATCATAGTTTATCATCTTGTATGAAGGATAAAAAGGCTATGCATTCTTCTAAAATAACCTAACCAAAATTGAACTGCACATAAAAATTGGGTGGCCATGAATAAAACATCATACACTGGTTTTGTTTCCTTCACAATTTTTCAGGGCTAGAAGGGTGACTCTGTACAGTGCATAATTATAGAAGAAGATATATAAAACAATTTATAGTAGCAAACATTGCTGTAATTCCACAAAGGCATAGTTCCATGCATGCTCTGCTAGGTATCATCCAGAGACCCTGTTGACTCCTTTTACTTAGTGAACTGTAGGCAGGGATATCCTGGATAACTTAGTATTTCGAATAAAAGATTCACTATATTTCATATACAGGTGATTCAATTAAAAAAGAAAAAACAGGCAAAATATGTTTCTTCTAAAAAAAGCAAATGAGTCAATTCAAATCCTGATGGAACAAGGCCA
The DNA here is from genome assembly GCA_963575145.1 of Galago senegalensis. NCBI lineage: Eukaryota > Metazoa > Chordata > Mammalia > Primates > Galagidae > Galago > Galago senegalensis. Next base: position 5,666 of record CAUYTI010083357.1, read on the forward strand.
GATGTACAACTGTCTTTAAAAGCAAGGTTTCTTTGATAATTCAGAGGGTAATTTGGGAACTTATTGGTTCTTAGATTCCATTAGGAACATGAATCACCACAGCTCGAGTTCACGTGGGAACCAGTGGAAGACATGTTGCAGAGTCTAAACTGACCCTCTGAGAATTGTAAAAGTTGACCTGAGTAATGAATTTTCAATGCTAATATGTTTATTTTGTCTTTCATAAAGACAACATAAGAAGAATCTAAGTTTTTACATTACATATTTGGATTGTGCATACTTAAGTATTTACTTACAGACATGAATACCATAACTTAACATATACGAAGCTAACAGTGATTATATATTCTACAGTCTAAAGTAAAAAATGTATATAATCAATGAAAACATAACTACTATAAGAGATTCCCTTTGGAAAAGAAATCTAGCAATTAACCAAAGGAGGATATTACTATTATTCTAAAAAGAGACACGCGGCAAGATAAAATCACTAGTGGCTTATTACAAAACATTCACTTTAAAAAACATATCTAACTTATTTCCGAGTGGAAGTATCTTAAAAAGAATACAAGATTCCAGTCAGAAGACTTGCTTTCTACTTCCGATAATTAATATGTAGTCTTCATCAGCTCAGACAATCCCAATGACTTCAGTTTATTAATCTGTAAAATGATCAGATTAGAGAGGACCTTAAAGTTTCCCCATTTATAATCTCCCTTTCTGGCTTGACATAGCTATATGGAAAACTCCGTCCAGTAGACTATTACATTAGGATGAAGAGAGATCAGGTGTGCCAGTTCAGGAAGTGCAGCAGGGAAGGCACAAAAAGACTTGCTAACTACTGTAAGGATAAGCAGCCACTTTAAATGGATAATGTGGGGTTGGTCATACGAAGCTTACAATAGACAACAATTCCTCTGGTTTGCACAAGTATGAGTAAGTAAAAATAGTAATATTTGAGTTGAAGTTTGCTTCCCAAATACAATAATAATATCATTTTTAAAACAGCATCATATTACCCACCACCTAAAATTTTAAAAGTAGCATAAAAATTCACACAGAGGCAGAACTTTCCATGCTCCACTAGAGCTAAAGATGTTATAGATTATACCCACTTAACAGAAAAGGAAAAACATTAATGGAAGAGTGGTGACTGGTCTCATCAAATCAGTAGGCCAAATTGAGCAGCATTCAAAGCTGTTCACTTAGGATACACGCCTAGTGGTCCACAGGCATTTAAAAAGAAAAGAAAAACACATTTTCTTTCTCTTTTGATACCAAGTTCAATCTTAAGCAAAAGCATCGATGTTTGGATCTTTTCCCCTTAAGAAACAGGAAGTGTACTACTAAAAACATGCCTGACAATAACCTCTGAAAAGTAGAAAATGAACCTTTCCCTTTTTAACTACGATGAATACAAAATATAGGTAGGCAATATATGAAGAAAGTAGGAGAGATGCTCTGTAGTCAAATAGAATTCAGCTTAAATCCTGTTCCTAACTAATCTCATGATTTTTGGACCAGTTACCTAAACTTTCTAAACTTAAAGTGATAAATTTAAGTTTAGATTAACTATTTAGATTAATATCGCTCATGAAAAACACAAATAATTATTCAGGGAATACTTCACAGCTTAGGAGTTGTTGTAAAGATATGAACTATGTGTGTAGTGCTTAGCAATACAACACAGCAAGTACTAAATTTTTCATTATCATTTGATATTAATAAAACACTAACATGAAAGTACCAAAATCAGAAGAATATGTTAATGCTCCAGTCTCAGTTCATGAGCAGTACTGATCCTAACTCTGTTGTTTAAAAAAATAGTACTTCACAAGAAAATGGATGGCTCTCCTTCGATATCCAACAATTAACTGCAGATGTAGGTCCGTGTACTTCTCTGCTGGTCCCATGACAGCATACCCTAAAGAACCTGAATTGGTAACATCCTACCGCAAAAGAGGTATCTCTTTTGTCTAGAAAGATTTCTACCTTTTCTTTCTCTAGAGTTAGTTGTAAAAAAAAAAAAAAATTGTTGTTAAATCTGCACAGGATTTACAGATGCTGCTACTCTAAAATCCACAAAGAAACAAAATGATCAATAAAATATGTCAGTTTTCCTGCTCACTATAAACTACATTTAAAAGCAGGCTAGTTTTGGCACTGCCTGTAGCTGAGTGGGTTGGGTGCTGGCCACATACACTGAGGTTAGAGGGTTTGAGCCTGGCCTGGGCCTACTAAACAACAATGACAACTGCAACAAGAAAATAGTTGGGCATTGTGGTGGACGCCTGTAGTCTCAGCTAACAGGGAAAGCTGAGGCAAGAGAATCACTTAAGCCCAAGAGTTTGAAGTTGCTGTGAGCTATGACCCCCTAGCACTCTACTGAGGGTGACATAGTGAGACTCTGTCTCAAAAAGGGGGCAGTTTTAAGGTGATATCATCAAATGGAAACCAGAGTTCCTCAACCATTCTAGCTGAAACAGCATTTGGTGGTCATATGTCATGTCACTTACGCAAAATTGAGCCTTTCATCTGTTAGAGATATTTTATCCTTGAGAGGTACAAGTGTTACAAAGACAGTTTCTTAGGTATATTATTTCAAACTGATCCAAACAAACAGCTTATTAAATTCAATTTCTTTAAAAGTTTTTTAAAAAATCAGCAACATCTGCTTTTATAGCAAAGATATAAAAGGCAATACAATGTACAGTAATTAAGTTTATTACTCATAGTAGCTATATTTCACAGCAGAGGGAGATTTTCAGCACAGGTGAAAAGGAGGGGTTACTGGGGGAAGTATAGTGTTGAATTAGTAGGAATCTAAAAGGTCTAGCTTTGGATCTAGCCACTACAAACTGTCAAATGGACTCAGGTGAATTACTTGTGCACACACCCACTCTCTCTAATAAACCTCAGTGTCTTCATCTATGAAATGGGAGAAGGAATGGGAAAGAAGAAATGAATATTTAGTAAATTACTTCTACATAGTGGGGCCCTGTGCTGGGTGTTAGGTACATCCTCAAGGATAAGGCAAGACCAGAATTTCTATTCCCATTTCAGAGATTAAAAAACAAGCCTCAGCTTGGTGCCTGTGGCTCAAGTGGCTAAGGCACCAGCCACATACACCTAAGGTGACGGGTTCGAATCCAGCCTGGGCCTGCCAAAGAACAATGATGGCTGCAACCAAAAAATAGCCGGGTGTTGTAGCGGGCACCTGTGGTCCCAGCTACTTGGGAGGCAGAGGCAGGAGACTCGCTTGAGCCCAGGAGGTGGAAGTTGTTGTGAGCTGTGATGCCACGGCACTCTACCCGGGGGATAGCTTGAGGCTCTGTCTCAAAAAAAAAAAAACAAACAAAACAACAACAACAACAAAAAAACCAAGTCTCAGAACGATATTTCTCTTTGAAGAAATAGTGTATAGCCAATAAACATGTGAAATGATGCTCAGTATTCTGTCATTAAGGAAATGCAAATAAAAAAAACTCAATGAAGTGTTCACACCCACTAGGATGGCTAAAATAAAATAAAAAAAATAAAAAAAAACCGAACAAACAAACAACCCTCCCCCCCATTATGTTGGCAAATATGTGAAGAAACTGGGCCATTACAATTGTAAAATGGTGCAGAGCCATTCTGTGAAAAAAATAAGTTTGGCAATTCTTCAAAGGTTAAACACGGAGTATATTACTTAGTAATTCCACTCCTTGATACATACACAAGAGAACTGAAAACACATCCTTACAAAAACTATTATTCATAATAGCCAAAAACCAAAAACATCCCAAATCTCAGTCAATTAATGAATGGATAAATAAAATGTGCTATACACATTCACTCAAATATATAAACAGATATAAACAGAAATAAAGTATTGATATTGCTACAACATGAAGCCTGAAAATAAGCTAACTGAAAAAAGCCAGTCATAAAAGAATGAGATATATGATTCTATTTATATGCAATGTCCAGGCTGGGGGGTGGTGGTTAATCTTAACACTTTGGGGAGACTGAGATGGGAACACTGCACGAGGCCAGGAGTTTTGAGACCAGCCTATAGAGTTGATACCCTGACTCCTCAAAAATTAAAAAAAAAAAAATCAACAAAGTAAAAATTAGCCAGATATGGCAAGGAGGCTGAGGCAGAAGATTGCTTGAACCCAGGAGTCTGAGGTTCCAGTGAGTTATGATGATGTTACTACATTTCTACCTTGAGCAATAAAGAAAGCCCCACCTTAAAAAAAAAAACAAACCCACACACACATTCAAACAGACGGTGCCAAAAAATGCATATACATTTTAAGGAGGGTGTGAAAAAATGATCTATACACTTTTTAATTTCATTAATTATAGTATTAAAACTATAATACTCCAATACATATATATACCGTTAATGTTTGTTACCATGTATTTCACCTCTTGTATCTCTTGTAAGGCAGAGTCAAAGGTGACTGGAGTATTACAATTTACGTCCAGAATGAGCAAATACATACAGACAGAAAGATTAGCTGTTGCCAGGGCCTGGGTGAAGGGAAAAATGGGAACTGACTTTCAATAGGTATGAGGTTTCTTCATGGGATGATGAAAATGTTCCGAAATTAGATAGTGATGATAATTGCACAACTCTGTGAATATACTAAAAAACCACCTTAAAAGGGTGAATTTTATGGTTCATGTATTCTATCTCAGTAAAACTATTATTAAAAACACTGAAACAGAGAATAGAATGGTGGTTATTAGAGAAGAACAAAAAACTGACAAAAAACACACTCAATTTCCAAGATATAAAAAATAATAAAACTTCTCACATTGGATTATGAAGACTAAATAAAGCTAAAGCACTCTGCATGGTCCTTGGAAACTGAAGGTTCTTAATGAAACATGACCTCCTTTCTCCTCTGTCAAATATAGAAACAACAGAAATTAAGTATGATTCTTGTACTAACCTGATAGCTTAATAAACCTACCTGTTTCTTGTCACCTGATTAGTGAAAGAGTACAACTAGAAATACTAGGGGTACAACACGGTTAGCAAAATCAGTATATCTCTATCATTAAAATGAAAGAAAATGGACTTACTAACAGCCCACATCTGAAGCTAACCTAAATATAATGAAAATATACTGAAGACAAGCAAAAGAGTTATGTACAACTCCACAGAACTTCAAAGAATCCCTGCCACATTGGTCAGGGATTATCTGAGGAATAAAACAGTATCCATAAACATTACCCATTTTTAAAAAAAGAACATTATTGTTCAAATGAATTTCAGAATTATATATTCTGATGTATAAGAAATTCAGTATTTGATTTTAAATCTCAAAGCAAAAAACGGAATCCCATCCTTAGATGGCTCTCCTGAGAATAGGTAACATTGATCAAAATGTTCATTATATACCAATTAATTTATCACCCCAGGCCAGGAGTGGTGACTCAGGCCCGTAATCCCAGCACTCTGAAAGTCTTAGGCTGGTGGATTGCTTGAGCTCCCCAAGTTTGAGACCAGCCTGAGCAAGAGCAACACCTGTCTCTACTACAAATAGAAAAACTAGCTAGGTGCTGTGGCAGGCACCTGTAGTACCAGCTACTTGGGAAGAAGAGGCAAGAGGAGCTCTTGAGTCCAAGAGTTTGAGGTTGCTGTGAGCTGTGATGCCACAGCATTCTACCCAGGGTGGCAGAGAGAGACTCTGTCTTAAAAAAATCTTTCTCTGTATATAGATTAAAATCTCTAATTCGGTAATAGTAAAAATATACAAATTACTTACCAAATTATAAAAGACCACAATGTGATTGACAACTGTCTGCTCTCTAAATTCAACTCAGTGTAGCCAGTCTGAAAACTATTACAGGTCTGTTTTGAAATAAGAAGCTTGTACAAGAAGCCAATTCAATATACTCTCCCCATTACAGGTTGCTTTTTCTTATGTGAACTGTGGGTGACCAAGAACTATTAATACTGAAAATATTCATTAACCATCTTTGTCCCCTTAATACTTGCACATTGTAGGAGTTTAAAAAACAAATGGTCAGTTTATTCCTTTGATTCATTTCCATGAAGAAAGGATCCCCTTCATACCTTCAACATACAGCTTAGATTGCCACACTGGACTAATAAAATTACAGCCAATTATAAAGAATCTTAATAATCTACAGTTATCCTTTGCTGCCTTATCACAGAAAATTTCCATTAAACATCAACAAATATATAGCACAGAGATCCCGCTGTGTCCTTTCTTTGTCTCACAGGGAAGGGGAAACAGATAAAGGAGGATCAAATAATAAATAAGATTAGTAGATGCAATCTGGTTTAGGGTACATTAATAAAGAAAATGAATCTGAATTGGGGCCTATAGCTCAAGCGGCTAGGGCGCCAGCCACATACACTGGAGCTGGTGGGTCTGAATCCAGCCTGGGCCTGTCAAACAACAATGACAACTACAACAAAAAAATAGCCAGGCATTGTGGTGGGTGTCTGTAGTCCCAGCTACTTGGGAGGCTGAGGCAAGAGAATCACTTAGGCCCAAGAGTTGGAGGTTTCTGTGAGCTGTGACATCACAGCACTCTACACCCAGGGTGACAGCTTGAGACTCTGTCTCCAAAAAAAAAAAAAGAGGAAAAGAAAATGAATCTAGCCAAGGAGCCAAAGACCAACAGTATCAGAAAAATATATTTAACTTCCAGCAACTGAAATTTATCAAGTATGTAGATTAAGGGAAAGGGGTAGTGTTTTGTTGTTGTTTGTTTCTTAAAGCAACAGACAGTATACACGAGCAGTGATTCCCCAGCAGGATTGAGATAGAGTAAATTATATTGAAGAAGGGGGCTGAGATTATAAAATTTGAAAAAAACTGCTTCCAGGCTGGTTTCTAGAATGGAAAACTCAACTAAATTATTGCTAGTAAGGTTATAAGGATAATACACCAAGATGCATCTTTGAAGAAAAATAGTACACTGAAGATGCACTACTACAGATTTTCAAAGTCTCAATTTAAAAATCGGATTCTTTATACACAAGTTGTAAGCCTGATAAATCTAAATATTTAAATTAAATACTGTATTTACTAGAATTACTAGTTGCTTTTGTATCTTTTTTCCAGTTCTTGTGGGTGAAGAAAACCAAACTAGCTAAGAGTAGTTTGTATTTATAGCATGTTATAAAGATGTATACCTTTTACTTAAAGGGTTAAAGAATATGACAAAATAAACAATAGTTAGGAAAAAACTTTATTCTATACTTACCTATAAAAACCCCACAAGTATTGCATTTACCACTGCAAAGGGAGATCTTCTTGCTTTCTAGAAATTAGCTATGAGTTAAAAAGTAATATAAGTAAACCTTAACTAATCTATTATCATGGCTGCTCTGATTATTGTTAGCTAGTCTGGTATTTTGGAGTTTAAAAGAGTTTAATAACTCTCTATTTATTTCATGAGTCTTGTCACGCATTCTGCCTTCATATTTGCCTAGGGTAACAATAAAATACTAATCGCTTCATTTGTTGTTTCCTCAAGTTAACTGGGTATATTACCAATTATAGCAATAATCATATAGTGTTATGCAGGCTTATCAGCTGGATCCACTACAATAAAACTTACAGAAATATTATAAAGTCTTTGGTCTCTGCTTTATTTTTAGTCTTCTCCATTGGAAAAAAGAGAGTGGGGTCAGTTACACTTAGGGCCTCAAACCACAGTTGGTTTTCTCAGGTTTCCCTGTACACACCAGGACCCAGATCATATTCATAGAGATCTAGTTAGGCTGGGGAACCTGAACATACAAGTCTGGTTATCTGTCTCCAGTGGGATCTATATCACTACCCTGTTCAATTTTCCCATCCAATCGGTAGACATAAGCTTAGTCCATATGCTTAGACATAAGAGGGAGAAAAAAAGGGGGGAGGATATAATCAGGATGGTATGGTCAATTCAAGAAAAACTTAATAGTTCTGAGAGCCAAGATAGTGTCTCTGGTGGACACGCCAATGCACTGAAGTGTATCAGTGGTGGGAGTCCAGAATAGGGGACTTCCCAGAACATGGTACCTGTGTTTTATTCATTTTTGTGGAGGAAATACAACTGTTATCTGCAACACCTGGGATGTCTAGGACCATCCATGGTGCTCAGTACAATCCGCTCTATGAAGAAGGATCCAATCATACTACCCAAGAAGTCCACTGAGTGCTCTGAATTAAAGGGAATATGAACAAGCCCAATACCTGAGCACGCTTGTTCCTAAGTCACAGACCAACTTCATCATGGTTTGCCATAGATGTACTATTTAATATTTTCTTCACTTCAATTTCTCGCTTGAATCAAGCCATTAAAAAAGAAAATGTTTAATTCTTTGTGGGAAAACATGGAAGCAAAAACACAAGAACCTCTCCTCAGATTGCTGTATGGAAGAAGCTCTACTAGAACATAATGGGAAATCAGCAGCATCTGCCAAAAATGGCAACTTCCTGTTCTAGATTATAAGCCTGAAGACTGCTTCTCTGTAACTTTAAAAGAGAGCTCAAGAATTAGAGAGGTGGTATAGCTGCATTAGCAGCAAATGAAGACCACCTACCTAATCTGGAGAAAAGAAAGACAGATTAAAAAGGGACTGAAAAAGAATCTTACCATGGGATTCAAAGCTCTGTGTCAGTATCCCACATAAACCGAGTCAAAAAATTTAAAAAAATTAAAAATTCAATAGCAGTGGTTTCACCTGTAAAATAAAGCTCATTGCCAAAAAATAATGCTAAAAGTATATTTTCTATTACAAATGCCTCAGTCTTACATTTACTTAAGAATTTCCTTCATTCATGTTCATTTACTTCATTAGATTGCCAAAGCCATGTAAAAGCAAAACTTTCCTGATATGAAAATTTAAACTGTAGCAAAAAGCCAAAGTTTAAATTTAACAAGAAAGAAATGCACATAAAGGCAAAATGCTTATTAACGACTGTATTTTTCACCTTGTGAATTGATGTCTCTTTTTTCTTTGCCTTAATGTCATTCATTATTATCACATTTAATTTAAGTGTTGGAGTTTCTCATCCACTCAACTTCCTCTTCACAATAATTTGAGATCCCTTTTCATTAAATCATTGTAAAAAGCTATTTTCAGTCAGTCTGTTCTGCTTAATTTACACAACAATGTAACAAAACTATTGCTTTTCTTCACTTGAAAATTCTTCCAAACAATCATTTTATGTAAAAAATAAATCCCTCTATAAAATTTCTAGTTTTTCCCTGCAGCTAATGAACACGTCTTCAAATTTATGAGCTTTACTCTTACAAGGCTTAGTTTATGACCAATTTATAAGTGGTTACTGAATATACATTTTGATAAAAACTGCATTCCAAATTTAATTTTATTTAACTGATGTATTCCAAAGGTCCTAATGAAAAGAAATAAACAGGAAATGAAATGATAAGGTGAAATGGTTCTTCCTGTTGTGCTATCTCAAGCTGAGAAAGGATGGCAGCAGTAAAGCATTATATTTGAAGAGCAGGAGTCAAAGAGATCTGAGTTCTTCCTATTTTCTGATTCACAATACCTGCTGATGCAAATTTGTTAGCTGTCTTTTCATTACCTTAAAATAATGCTGTTGTAAAAACGGAACAAAATGGTGAACATAAATACTTCTTACAATGTCTGGTTCATACATATGAGCTGAACAAACTGTAGTTATATGTAGTCATTATTTATTTTATTTTATTTTTTATTTTTTAGAGACAGAACCTTAAGCTGTCGCCCTGAGTTTCTCCTGCCTCTGCCTCCCAAGTAGCTGGGACTACAGGCACCCACCACAATGCCCGGCTATTTATTTATTTTGCAGTTTTTTTGGCTGGGGCTGGGTTTGAACCTGCCACCTTCAGCATATGGGGCTGGTGTCCTACTGCTTTGAGCCACAGGCACTGCCCACAACTACTATGTAGTCATTATATTACCTAATCCCAGTAAGATTAGCCCACATAAGAACATACCAAAACTGCAGATTCTGGGACGGAAGTGAAGAGGAGGGATCTTACACTGTTGGTGAGATTGCAAACTAATATAGCCTCTTTGGAAAGAAGTATGGAGAATCCTCAAATAGAGCTTCCATTTGATCCCCACAATCCCATTACTAGGCATATACCCAGAAGAAAAAAAATCATTTTATTGTAAGGACATTTGCACTAGACTCTTTATTGCAGCTCAATTTACAATCGCCAAGATGTGGAAACAACCTAAATGCCCATCAACTCAGGAATGGATTAATAAACTGTGGTGTGTATATATATGTATATGTGGTGCATATACATACATGTATATATACATGTATGTGTATATACATATGTGTGTGTGTGTATATATGTATCTCATGGAATACTATTCAGCCATAAAAAGACGGAGACTTTACATCTTTTTCTTCACTTGAAAGTTCTTCCAAACAATCATTTTATGTAAAAAATTTAAACTGTAGCAAAAAGCCAAAGTTTAAATTTAACAAGAAAGAAATGCACATAAACACAAAATGTTTATTAATGACTGTATTTTTCACCTCGTGAATTGATGTATTAACTTGGAATTGAACTACATTCTTCTTAGTATCACAAGAATGGAAAAGCAAGTATCCAAAGTACTTAATACTAATATGAAGCCAGTGGATGAACTAATACATACCCAAACAAGAGAAAAACTCAAGAGGGGGCAGGATGGAGGAGTACTGGTGTGCTACCACCTAATGGGCACAATGTAAGGGTATAAGGCCACACCTCCTGGGTCAGGGCACAGCTACAACAGGGGTTTCACCTAACAAAAAAAAATGCAAACATTGTAACCTAATTGTACCCTCATATTAACCTGAAATTAAAAAAAAAAAATCTGTCATGTTACCTCCCCAGTAGATGTCATCATCTATAGAATCTCTGTACCAGCTGTCAGAGATTTGGAACCAGCTGTTCCAAACCATGCTTTTAAAAATGATACTTCTTTCAGTTTAAAAAACTAAAATCCACAAAATTCCTGTTCCAAATTATCTTTCAGTATCTGCTTGTTTGTAAACAACAGAGACAACAGGCACAGTTTGAGCCCACTTGACAACCAAGTTCTCCTATTTGCTCATTAAAGACCTTACCTGATGTCCCCTGGTCTCTATCTGACTACTGCTCACTCAGCAGGCTCTCACGGATATGCATTTACCAAAAACGTTCTTAAGAAAAGGAAAAATCTCATAACTCCTACATGTAGGTAGGAGGTTTGGTAGGAGACAGTAATAAAATACATAAACACAATTATTTATATAGTATAAATAAAATGCAGCAATAAAGTAGTACTCTTCAAGAAGCTGGTAAGTGTAATTAGGAGACAAATAATTGTAAATAATTATATAATAATTAAATAATTATAATGAAAGCCAAAAAGCATATTGAGGCTTTAAGTCCTATGATTTCACTAATGGCAGGGATCATATAATTTATCTATAGCTTAAAAAAAGTTCAACAAACAATTACTGAGTAACTGATGTATATCTGGTATTAGGGAGGGCCCAGGAGGAAAATGAATAAAGACATTCTTTCCTCAAGAAACTTCCAGTCTAAAGCAAATGCATAAAAATAGCAAATTTTAGAATAACATGTACAGGGAGCCACAGAAACGGGGAAAACCAGCAGTGAATCCAAGTTGGGAGTTTAGGCAAGGCTTTTTAGAAAAGCTAAAGCACAAACTGAAAACTCCAGGAGGACAAAGCCATAATTGCTTTCATCACCAATGCATATCCACATACTTAACATAGAGTCCAGCAAATGATAGAAATATAGTAAGTATTGATAAATGAATTGATGGAATTAATCAGGCAAAAAAAGGTATGAAGAGCATTTCAGTTAGAGGAAATAGTGTGGGAAAAAAAAAAGCATGCAATCATAAAATGGTTCAAACTAAGTGGGTAACTATAGGCAGGTAGGCAGTATTAGAACCTAAGACTCAGGACAAGAAATGATAGAAAATAAGGATAAAATATTTGAATGCCCTGTTATTTGTCCTGAAACAGAAACAAGGTTGGTACTCAAAAAAAGTTGAATGCAGTAATGCTGTAGTCCCCAATCCCAGGCCACCAATGGCCTATTAGGAACATACCACACACCAGGAGGTGATGGGCAGGAGAGGTTCATCTGTCGCTATTTCCCATCACCCCCAGATGGGACCGTCTAGTAGCAGGAAAATAAGCTCAGCGCTCCCTCTGATCTTGCATTATGATGAGTTGTATAATTATTTCATAATATATTACAATGTAACAATAATAGAAATAAGGTGCACAATAAATGCAATGTGCTTAAATCAACCTGAAACTCATTCCTCCACCTGCACCCAGTCTGTGGAAAAACTGACTTCCATGAAACTGGTCCCTGTTCCAAAAAGGTTGGGGGACCACTGTAGTAATGAAAACAATTGACTTTTCCCCCAAGAGATACAAAAAAACAGAAGAGGAAGAGATTAATTCCTATTTTAGGATTCACAGGGAGTACATGATGAATATTTACCAAGCATCTGGGAAATCAATCATATTGTGATCATACTGCCCATATCTTTAAGAGCGGTATTATTCCCAAACCCAAAGTATACAGTATCCATATGGAATGAGAGCTGTTTAATAAAGTAGGAGGGAAAAAGGAGACTATTTCTTGATCTTATGTGCAAATAATACAAGAATAAAACAAGGAACTTAAATCTTACTAGCCAATTTATAATTACACTTCACTACAGTCTCATACATAGCATATATACAGTGTCTAGCATGGAGAAGATACTCCCCCAAACAAACAAAACAAAGACAGATATGTGAAGGTATGAATGAAATAAACAGCTGTTAAGTAACTGTAAATTCATGATCAATCTATCACAGTACAAAGTAAAACAAGCAAATGAGTTATCCTCAGAAAATGGTTGGTAAATAAGTTATCTCCTTTTTAAAAAGAAAACAAAAAATGCTATCTTTGAAAATCTTAAGAGTTTTGGGTGTTGCCTGTGGCTTAGTGAGTATAGCAACCAGCCCCATATAACAAGGGTAGTGGGTTCGAACCCTGACCCAGCCCAACTGCAACAACAACAACAAAACTAGCTGGGTGTTGTTACAGGTGCCTGTAGTCCCAGCTACTCGGGAGGCTGAGGCAAGAGAATCATGTAAGCCGAAGAGCAGGAGGTTGCTGTGAGCTGTGACTCCACAGTCCTCTACTGAGAGCAACAAAGTGAAACTCTATCTCTCTAAAAAAAAAAAAAAGAAAATCTTAAGAGTTTCTCTTTAAGTGTATCTTAAAGAAAGGATAAAATGTTTCCAAGTAAATACTATATACATAGGCAGATATTTGAATTTAAGTTTGGGCTAGTGAAAGAAGCATTAAAAATTAGTTTCTAGAATGCTAATAATTTGAAGGACATATAGATTGCTCTAGCACTGGTTAAACAAGAGAAGAAAACCTGGAAAAGAAATGGCAAGTACATTAGACACAAAAATCTGAAAATATACTGTTTCCTTGGCTGTCTGGGATTTGATCCAGATAGGTAGGTCTGAGGAGGTATCACACACGCATGATGTTTGAATTAAACCATTAACTGAAAAACCTATGGTAAAATTTTTTTCCTCAAATAAGTTAGGAAGGTTTCTGATAACTGTGCTGAATATTAAGGTTAACATCACTATTTGAAGCTTGATCAAACAGGTCAGATATCTAAGTGTAATTTAAAAAAGGGGGAAAAAAAAGAAAAAGAAAGATCACAGATCCAAAGTACCCATTAAAGGAAAGAGAGGCTCTTCATCTGTTTAGCTTCTAGTTCGATTGCATCCAAAGTCTCAAGAGACAGTCAGTGATTCTTTAACATGGGTTAACAGAAATAAGAGTTAATTTGCTCAGACAAAATTCTTTCCTAATGAATCACTGCCCTTCAATTTGCTCTTTTATTTAACATTTACAAAGGTTGTTATTGACGTTTGCTATATGTCACTGCCAAGGGACCAGGCTGTGTCTGTGCATAGAAAGAACACAATGGAGAAAAGGCGGAGTTATAATCAACACTGAAGCTTGCCTTCCTCATACTGCCAAAGATATCCTGGCTAAGCATCCTCATCCTATACCCTGCAGAGCCAATTAAATTGATCACTGCAGTGAATACGATAAGCACTCTGCAATACAAAAATGGATAAAACAAACACAACAGACAAAAATGACTCAGTAAAACTACCAACATCAAAACTTTATTTAATATGCTTCCCCTTTATTTGGGGACATACTGCTCAGCAATAAATGACCTCTTCACAAAATAGAAACAGTTTTTAACAATCTATAAAATTTACATTTATGATCTATAAAACCACTTTTGAACTTATAGAACTATTGTAAATTATAGTTTTCCTATTAAGAATGACAGGATTCTAATGGAAATAAAATGACGTTCACCCTAAGTTAAGGGAAATGTTACTACAAATTTTAATTTATCAATAATAAAAAATGTTTGAGTACTATCAATATACATTAAGTATATCCCTTCAATTCTCAAATAAATACTATAAACTATAATGTAAGTATAATTACTACTTTTCTTTTTTTAGAGATGGAGGTCTCATTATGTTGCTCCATGGTCTTAAACTCCTGACCACAGACAATCCTCCTGTCTTGGCCTCTTCAGTAGTTATATACAATGTACTGCTACTATCTTCATTTGTGTATAAAGAAACTAAAGCTCACAAAGAAGGTATTAAACTTGAACAAAGGCCACGGCTGCAGGAAAGTAGCTCTTACCCATAATAAAGGGTAATAAGGGTAAGCCCATAATTAATGGGCTTTTGCTCAGTGATGGCACATCTTAAAATTATCATAATTTAAGTGGCTACTTTCCATCAAAAGTAACAACTAATAACAGACCTGATTTTTACTAGTCAATAGGCTAACATCCTTTAAAAAAAAAACTCTTTTATTGGTTCTATTTTTTCTCATAAAATTATCATTAAAAAAAACCTGCATAGCATGATCAGCAGGTGACATTGATGCCAAATGCTGACCAAATTTGTAAACTTTTAGTATTCATATCAATTCATATTTGGAAATAGGAGTCAATAAAAGTTAAATCACTTCATTCTGTCTCCAGGCTTCTTGTCAACTGCCCTATCAAAATTAAATAAAATAGTTGCTTCTCAGCCATTAAGTTACGTAGGGAAAAAAAATGCAAGACCCAGAATGATATGATAACAGTAATTATTATATAAACTGTACTAGACTTTAACCTCTTAGAGGGTAAGATCTTACAACTCTAACATCTAAATAATTGTTAAATGAAAACCAATACTTAGAAAATACTATGTAATAATATCTACTACAGTAAGAAATAATGCATCATTTACCAACCTCTGAGTTCCATAATCTTATTTGTAAGTCAGCTACATTAGGAATCTGAAGCTTTATCTGTACATAAGGAAATATATGTATGTGAAATATAGGGTCAATGTGGTGTGATGGTTAAAACAGGCTTTGGAATTGAGGATACCAGTATCTCCCTGTCACTGCTAATAGTGTTAAGTAAAAAAACAAAAACAAAAACAACTTAATTCCTATGTCTCAGTTTTTCCATTTGTAAAATAGGACTAACAATATATACCTCTTGTGTTTTTCCTAAGGACAAAACAAGACATTGTGATGGAAACAATCAGAATCCACCACAGCAAGGCACTGTGTAAATCTGGGGTCCTCAAACTTTTTAAACAGGGGGCCAGTTCACTGTCCCTCAGACCGTTGGAGGGCCGGACCGTGGGCCCGGGGACTAGTCGGCTGCTAAGCAGGACAGGCAGCAGCGGCAAAAACACCCACTGGGCCAGATAAATGTCGTAGGCAGGCTGCATGTGACCCACAGTCTGTAGTCTGAGGACGCCTGGCGTAAATGGTAGTCTGAGCATTAGAAGAGAGAAGGAAATGGCATTTTCTTCCTACCTGAGTTCAGGTCTTTGCTTTCCTCTTCTCTCTTGTCTCATAGCCCTCTTCTATTGCTCAGTGTCTCTCTATTCATCTGGTGCTCAGGGTGCTAACTCTACCACACATCCCTGCAGTGATTTGTCATCCACAGTGTACCACACTCCAAAATGGCTGAATTCTTTTCTCAAAAACGTCTTTGCTAGGAATCAAGCAATCCAACTTGACTACTTTATAATAATATATTAACATTTTGACAGATTATGCTTATTAACTCAAATCCATCATTGGTGAAACAAAGCAAACTTAAAATTTAGGCAAAAATAGTTCAGTTCTTCCTAATAATCTGCCTGTAGGCCTGCTCCTTTAAGTCACTTCCACTAATGCCAGCTTATTCCAATATGATCTACATCTTTGTCAGGGTCTGAATATTTTCAAACAGCTTCCATGGCAGTGTGTGGGAAAGAATAACTAGCTGCTTATACAATGCCAGTATCACCAATGTCACTGTCAATTTCACAAAAAAATTAGAATATATTTTGACGTTAAAACTTTAGAATGATAGATGTTTTACTTAATCTTGATCAGAAGCTAACATCTAGACTAAAATATACTTCATTTATTTATTTATGTAGTTCATTCCATAAATAAATGAATTAAATACATTAATGTTGCTTAGTATAAATTGGCACCAAAACACAATTTTTATAAAGAACTCTCAATCTTTGACCTCCTTTAATTCTTTCAATTGAAAAAAGTTAGATAACTATTACCTACCCTATGAAGTAAACAGAGTCCAAAACAATTTTTATTTTCTGAAACCAAAGAAATAGAACAAATCTGAAAGCTCAAAGTACTGTTAGCCTAAACTAAAGCTGAACTGGACATTTAATTCTAAGAACTGCTTCACGCAGCTGCTATACAACATAAACAGAGAGCAAAATAAAGATTATTTCCTGTTGATCCTCAATTTTCTTTCCTCTTTGCATTAAAAAAAAACTGATTTTAATACTGAGTTTAGGAAACAGCTTTCATTTATCTACTTAGTATATATTTGTTAGTGCCTCCTTTATGCAAGTTATGCTAGGTGCCAAAGATATGAAATGACTTAAAAGTCAACCAAATACATTAATATTGTAAAACCAGAAATGTTATCTATTTGGAAAGAAGTGGGAAATATAAACATTGCATCTGTTAAACCAGTTGAAAGAAATTCATGCATTCTAGAAATGCTTATAAAAGCTAACCCTTTCCACCCTACCTGCTCTACTACTACTGCCACTTAAAATCATAACTCAGTAGGTTAACTGCCTACAATCTTTTCACTGACTGAAAGCATCATCATCATGGAATGACTGCAGACTACAACCACCTCCCCAAATAACAAGCTCCTGCTGGAGTAATACATGAAACATCATGTAATATGTTCATATGTCAAGAAGTAATACATAGTCACATGTTACTGAGATAAACACACTTTTGCAAAGGGATCACAAAAATAAAATTAGGCCAAGTGCGGTGGCTCATACCTATAATCCTAGCACTCTGGGAAGCAAAGGTAAGAGGATCTCTTGTACTCACCAGTTGGGAGACCAGCTCTGAGCAAGAGCAAGACCCTGTCTCTACTAAAAAACTAAAAAAATTAGCCAGGTTCCTATAGTCCCACCTACTAGGGAGGCTGAGGCAGGAGGATTACTTACATCCAGGAGGTTGAGGTTGCCTGGAGTTGGGCTGATGCCACAACACTTTAACCTGGGCAACAGAGTAAAACTCTGTCTCCAAAAAACAGAAAAGTAGTATACACAACTCTATAATAAAGGGTGATAAGACGCGCTACTCAGCAAGCTGCACAAAGCATTAAGGAAATACAAAAGAGGTAGTGCTTTCCTATATCTTAAATCACAGATGACAAGTGTGAGCTAATCCTTGATGGATAAGAAGAAATTAAAAATTATTAAGCAAAGACAAAACTTGTGCAAGCGAATAATAGTTCTAGAAACAGGGAGTCACTGGAATATAGCCAGAGTGTAGAGTACTTGATAGGGATTAAAAAATGAAGCTTTGGTCAGAAAATGAAGATTGTTAAGTACCATGCTAAGAAACCCAGACTTTATCTAATAGGTAGAAAACACTGGACGAGAGCAGGCAGAGATCTATGACAGCTTTTTGCCATGATAAATGTAAAACTCATAACTGAAAATTTTAGGAAGTATTCAAACTGAAAATCACGCTTGAGTTTGAATTTTATTTTTCTTTTCTTGTTCAAACCAAATGCTCTAAATTTCTAAAGCTTAATCTGGAATGTCCAGACAGTATCTATTTTTATATATATTATAAATCTAAGTACAAAGTCTAGGTCTTCAGTAAATCTTTTGAAGATAATGTTTTTTTCATCTTGGTATTTTCCACACTCTCAAGCATGGTGGTTAGCATACAGAAGCACTCGATTATATATGAAGACAGGTAGTATAGTAAACTCTTTCAAAAAAATGATTAGAAATTATTCTATACCAAATCAATTTCATAAAATGAATTGCCTGTCTACCAATTTTCCACAGAAAATCAAAGCCACCTACATCTTGCTGAAAGGACAGAACTTCAACTGCTACCCTCCTAGAATACTGCAATCTAAGCAGCCCTATAGTTCCTCTATCTGAACAGTTGTTAAGATCAAGTTGTAACTCAGATGTGCACACTCACTCACAGTTAGCAGGATGAAGGCATTCCAAGGGGTAGAGCTCCTTCTTCCAAGTTTTATCTGCCAAAGTAGTCATATACCTTTGGGCAGAGCAATCCATTAAGACACTGCTTAAGGTCTGGCTACTTGGCACTATGGTGCCAGATCAGTGGAGAGTCAGATCACCTGAAAATTCAAATGCAACCAGGACACAGAGCTAGTCTGACAGGGAAGGATATTCCCAGTCCCAAATCTTCCAAACAAATCTAGACAGCTAAAGCCTTTGGCTCTCAGAATGTTCATATTTCTGAACTAAAAAATTTCCAGTATAGTTCTTATTCCCATTTTCCTAACATTTAGGGAGAAGCAGAGAGGATTTCCTTTCCTTCTAAATCACTTCATGGAAAATATAAAGTATACACTCCAGAAATAGTCCTGTGATTACCCTAAAAGTTTTTAGTTTTCTCTGAGAGCTAAAAGAAGTAGAGCAGAGAGGGGATGGCCTTTTATTCATATGGCACTTTTGGGTAATTCTTTTCTTTTGGCCCTTTCTCACTAACAAAATGTTCTTTTTATTTTGGTTGCAGCCATCATTGTTGTTTGGTGGGCCCAGGCTGGATTCGAACCCTCCACCTTAGGTGTATGTGGCTGGCGCCTTAGCCGCTTGAGCCATAGGTACTGAGCCTAAAATGTTCTTTTAAAGATAAATAAATCAAACCTACCTATCTCCCTATTCCACTCAGGCAAGGTCTGCTATCACAGTGTCATCTTCCCTCCTCAAGAAAACATCAAAACCTCAATGCAAGTTATTCCTCTCGCTCAGGTCTTAGGGAGGAAAACATCTGCCACTATCCCCAGTAAATCTAAAATTCCTCTTTTATTCTTAAAACAAATCCCTAGGAAAAATTGTAGACTCCATGTTTTCATAGAGTTTGGCCTGAAACTCCTGGGTTTAGGCTACTCTGTGCTGTGTCCAGGGTGAAATAAACACATTCTACCAAGAAGCTGACCAGAAGTCAACTCAGCCCGAGCCAATTCTGCCATAGATGAGAGCCATGTTAAAATGAGAAAATCTACAGTAAGATTAATCAGAGAAGCTATAAAATGGAATACATTGAAAAGAAATATGCCTCCATGTTTCACGATCCCATACATGGACTCACATCAGACACAATGCATTTGGGACAGGATATACATGTGCTCCTCACCAACTACTGAAATCTAAATTTCTCTCCAATGACCCACTTTTTTTTTTTTTTTTGGAGACATAGCCTCAAGCTGTCCCCCTGGGTAGAGTGCCATGGC
>CAUYTI010083358.1:0-30772 GCA_963575145.1 Galago senegalensis
CTACTTGGGAGGCTGAAGCTAGAGAATCACTTAAACCCAAGGGCCCAAGGGTTGTAGTGGAGGTTGCTATGAGCTATGATTCCACGGTACTCTACTGAGGGCCACAAAGTGAGACTCTGTCTCCATAAAAAAGAAAGAAAGAAAAAAAAACCCAAAACTTCAAACCAAAGATTGAAAGCAAAATTAAAAAAAAAAATAGCCAGGCATTGTGGTGGGCACCTCTAGTCCCAGATACTTGGAAGGCTGAGGCAAGAGAATCGCCTAAGCCCAGGAGTTGGAAGTTGCTGTGAGCTGAGATGCCACAGCACTCTACGTAGGCAAAAAAAAAAAAAGAAAGAAAGTGCTCTTTCTAAAATGCAGTTGGAGGCTCGGCACCTATAGCTCAACCGGCTAAGGTGCCAGCCATGTACACCTAAGGTGGCGGGTTCAAATCCCCAGCCCGGACCCGCCAAACAACAATGACGGCTGCAACCAAAAAATAGCCGGGCGTTGTGGCGCCTGTGGTCCCAGCTACTTGGGAGGTGGAGGCAAGAGACTCACTTGAGCCCAGGAGTTGGAGGTTGCTTTGAGCTGTAATGCCACGGTACTCTACCCAGGGGGACAGCTTGAGGCTCTGTCTCAAAAAAAAAAATAAAATAAAATAAAATAAAATGCAGTTGGGCACAGTAGCAGTTGCCTGTAATATTAGCTACTTTGGGAGGCTGAGGCAGGAGGATCACTTGAGCCTAAGAGTTCAAGACCAACCTGGGCAATAGGAGTGAAATCCTGTCTCAAAAACTAAAATAAAATATAAAATGGAAGACATTTTCTGTGAATTTTCTCCGATCCTAATCATCAGCAATTCATAACATTTGAATTGACAAATACTTACCTGGAAGTCGTGGATGAATGTTAGGAAGTAGAAAATAAAACCAAAGGCCACTGTCCATTCACAGATCGCACTCACTACGTGATATATATAATCCTAGGAGCAATGAGAAAGAAAAAGAATTTCCTAACTTCAGGATACATACTGATAATATGAGAAGGTTAGACTAGATGAAAAAGCTGTCCAGAGAGCACACATCAGAACCTTGCGGAGAAATACAGAAGGCAACACCCTGTAAGTAAAGCCAGCGTGCCTGCCTAGTGAGGACAGGACTGCAGTTATCCCAGACGTTCTTTCTGGCTGTCACACACTCTGGTTTTAACACTGCTTCTACGTAACTTCCAAAGACAGAATGAGGACTACAACATGACCAACCCTGGGAAGCACATTTGGACTCAAGGGAAGAAGGAACTTCCTATACAAGGATGACTCGGTCTCCTCCCAGCTGAAGGTAAGCACTGCTGTAGCTATTCCAAAAAATAAGTGTATGAATCTAGATGAAACTGGGTTTTGCGTTCCCCTGTTGTGACAGAAATCGTTAGTTCAGAAAACAGTTCAGAAAACAGTTAACGATATAAAGGAAACATATCTGCAAAGCACATGTTAATAACGGACATCCACATGTTAACTGCAGCTTCTTGGGGGCAATAATGAGAGACTGGCCTGAGTCAGAGGTTCCAAACTAGCTGCTTCCTGAGGCCAGGAAATTAATAAAAATAAACAAAACTGATGGTTGCAAAAAGAGAGGAAAGATAGTGAGCCATCTCCTGGTGTTTTAATGCTGTCAACTAATTTAAAAGCATTTTTAAAACTGCATGTAAGTCAAAGACGCACGGTCTGCATTAGCTCACATCCCACTGAAGCCTGGGGACTGTCAGTTTGCCGCCTCTGGTTTCAAATGATGGCTTCATTTCTCCCCCACCACTACTTCCCTTTCTGCTCTGCTATAAGCTGCTCTATAAATAAATGTGCTACATCCAAGGTCAGTTCCTGGTGATGGTGGGTTCTTCTAATCATGCTTTCCTCCACAAAGATTAATGGACAAGTGTCAAATTGCCCAGGACATCACTCTTGGCTCTCCACATGGATGTCCTCATGCAGCCCCTCTTCTCATCCTAGGCCACTCTACATTAGGGGGTAGAGAAGAGAGGCCCCCTCCTTTGGGTGCCAGCACCAGGGGACCCGCCCCAACCCACAGGGTCCCTGGATAGTGAAAATGGCTTCTAGAAATAGAGGCAGAATTTGGGGGCAAATTTCTCTAGCATGATATTAATGAAAGCGCATTGAACCACAAAATCAGCATTCAGCCCATGGGCCTCAAGTTGGACACCCCTGCTTTGGGGTAGTACCTAAATGATTTTTCAGTGAACTATGTAAAGGGTTTTGAGGGGTTTTGCATCTATTGATAGTGGGAACAAAAGGCAATACAAGAGTGGCACAGTAATTTATAAAGTCAATACAAAACCAGGTACTTTTCACACTTTTAGGAAAGTAGAATGTAACAGATTTTTAACTGCCTGGGGAGGGGCTTTGCTGAGCCCTTCCCGGTGGCTAATTTGTTGTGCAAGGGCTCCCTCCAGTGGCTGAATTGTGAAGTACACCGGGACAATCTGAGGTTTCAGACAGGATTCTCACCAATGAAAGAGGAACTCAACCCCCTGCATCCGGGAAGAATTCCCCACACCTCAAGGGGGAAAATGCCTTTGTCTATGTCTAAACTACTGACTAATTTGGCCATTTTCAAGTTACAAAGTAAGTTCTTTTTGAACTCCCGTCCAGATCGTTGTTTTCCTCACCAGCCTGGGCGAGCTTCACTGCTTGCCAGAATCCTCAGTCCTGGGAAAGCCTTCCTCTCACCCTATGTCTGCTCTGGCCACCACTGGGCTTCTCCTCTTCTTCTCACCTCCAGTCCAGGATAGAACTCAACAAACACGGGCAGGGAGCTGAATGAACGAACCATTCCGCTCAACATTTCTTTAACCTCTTACAATTGGCTTCTAACCCCAAAACCTTACTGAAACTGCTTTTGGGAAAAGTTGAGTGACTCCCTTATAGCTTAAGTCGAGAAATTGAGGGACTTCATTCTTAAAGAGCACTCAGCTACATTTGCTGAGGTTAATCGTCTCCCTTTCTTTTGAAAAATGCCCTTTCCTTACTCTCCAGGATACCACCCTCTCTCACTCCATAGTTAGAATCAATTGCTATGGGGTCTGCATTTCCACAGTATGTTGTCTGGACTTGAGCTCAGCATTTCATTTATTCTTCGAGGTATTATGTTTAATAGTTGACAACGGATGTTTGTCCCTCTGAACTATAAACTTCCTTGGGGTCCCTCCATCCCATGGTCACCCTTCCCTCCACCAGCTCCCACAAACGCAATGAAGTCGACCACACACAGCACAATTCTGGTGCTTCTCTTTGGT
Organism: Galago senegalensis; assembly: GCA_963575145.1. Classification (NCBI taxonomy): domain Eukaryota; kingdom Metazoa; phylum Chordata; class Mammalia; order Primates; family Galagidae; genus Galago; species Galago senegalensis. Next base: position 3,292 of record CAUYTI010083358.1, read on the forward strand.
CCACGACTCCCTCTCTTTAATTCTCCTTTACTGAAGACATTCCTTCACCTGCTCCTCGGGAGAACAAAAAGACACCCTCCTGCTGTTCTCTCACTTTCTTCTCTTCCTGGGGCTTCCTGATTCCCCTATATTGGCATCTAGACCAGTGGTTCTCAACCTTCCTAATGCTGCAGCTCTTTAATACAGTTCCTGTGGATCTAGACAAACCAGCACTCCAGGTATCTCTGCATGAGTCAATCTCAATTCTGAATATGTGGTTCCATGTGTGCTGATGTTTAGTCCAGAAATGATCAATCCCTCTATGCTCTGGTGACTCACAATCCCACCAGAGGTCTAGTCCTATGTTTCTACCTGGACGTTTCACCTCAATATTTTATAATAGCCTTAGAGTCAATGATTATAAAACCAAATTGATCCAGTTATTTATGCTATAGACCTTATCTCTCGTCGAGGGAATAAAGTCTTTGGTTCACCCAAGATAAAAACTTGGTAGTCCTGGCCCAGACCTGCTAATCAAAAAAAAACAAAAAAACAAAAACTTAGAAGTCTCCTTAATTTATCATGCCCCTTTATCCTCATGTTAGTCACTTGCCAGCACCCCCAAATATACTCCCCCATCACTTCCAAACTAGGTTCATCTTGATTGCAACTACCTTCTCCCTGTCCCTGCCCTCTTAATGCTGTGCCATCTCTTCAATCCATCCCAGTGTTAAAGCTCTTTCACTAAGCATAGATAGCTGAGATGTTTAAGAAAGAAATCGGGGGGCCAGGCACAGTGGCTCAAGCCCCTAATCCTAGCACTTTGGGAGACTGAGGTGAAAGGATTCCCTAGGACCAGAAGTTCAAGACGAGCTTGAGTAACACAGTGAGATCCTGTCTCTAGAAAAACAAAAAAAAAGATTAGCCAGGTGCAGTGGAGTGCACCTGTAGCTACTTGGGAGGCTGAGGCAGAAAAATGATCGCTCAAGCCCAGGAGTTTGAGATTGCAGTGAGCTATTTTTTTTTTTTTTAAATGAGGCCCCAGGCCCAGATGAGTACCCAGACCCATGTGAGGATCCAGACCCAGGTGAGGCTTGAAGTCTTTTTTTTTTTCTGTTTGTCCATCAAGCCCAGGTGAGGCTCAAATTTGCCACCCCTGGAGTGTGGTGCCAGCATGGTAACCACTGACCTCCAGTAGCCAGCTTGCCGTAAGCTATTCTGATGCCACAGCACTCTACACAGGGCAACAGAATAAGACTCTTGTCTCAAACAAAAAAAAAAAAAAGAAGAAGAAGAAGAAAGAAAGAAATTAGGAATTCAAATTGTTGAAAATAATCCAGAAACCATTTGGGATTACCCTGCTAGCTAATTACTACACACAGACTGCCAAATAATTGGACAGTAAATTGTCAATCATATTTACTCCACATTTTTGCAACTTGTTCTAAGAAATAACAAGGATCCTTCCTAGGCTTTCTGCAGCCACAATCTCAAACAACCAAGTTCAACAGTCTTAAAAGAACAACTTAAATGTTACCTTTTCTTTTGGATTCCACTCCAGCTTGGTTATAGAAATTAGTGAAGCACAGGCAATCACTAAAAAGGGGGAAACTGTTAAGGAAACTGCAGCAGAAAATAGTTTGTTTAATGTTAAGACTAGATTATCCTGGATGGATCTGGAGAACATTCTCCTAAGTAAAATGTTAAGATTAGAAAAATAAGCATCACATGGACTCAACACTAATCTGAAATTAGGAGATGAACAATCACAGACCATATGAACATCTCAATTAGGTTCAAGAAGGGGGAAAGGGGCGTCTGTTGGCTCCCACCCGGTGGGTACAATGCATGGGTTACGGCACACTCCCCGGGTGAAGGGCACAACTACACCTCTGAATTTTACCTATCATGGGATATTTATACCCTTCTATTACTCCGAAATTTAAAAAGAATGGAAACAAAGCACTAGATTAGCTCACTAATAATGTCGTTGCAGTGCTAAAATGTTAATACCAACATTTCTAAATTGGTTCCAAACCAATTACATTAGCTTCTCATGATCTCAAACCTTCAATGAGGAGAGCAGTTAAGTTAACAGCACAGAACTACAGTAATTCCTCAGCGATACTTTTTCAGTTTGTTCAGCAAAATTTTAATCTGTGGCTACATTTCACTCAATCCTGCACGTTTCTGGGTGTTTCCACTTAAACTAGCTGTTTACATTTGGTCAAAATGGCTGGCAGAGAAGTCTAAGATGGGCCCTTTATAAATACTTGCTACTGAATAAAAATGCTTCTCCCCTAAAGTACTATTTCCAAGGTAATAGCTTTAAGGAAAATTTAACATTTCAAAGTCCCAGGGCTCATATACAAAACAAGGGACAGAAATTCAAACTTTTATATTTAAAAAATAGAATGGGGGTGGCTAGAAGCCTGTGTCCTGAGCTGGAGGGTTCGAATCCAGCCAGGCCGGCCGAACACAATGACGGCTGCAACCAAAAGATGGTCAGGCGTTGTGGCAGGTTCCTGTGGTCCCAGCTACTTGGGAGGCAGAGGCAGGAGACTCACTTAAGCTCAGGAGTTGGAGGTTGCTGTGAGCTGTGATGCCATGGCATTCTACCCAGGGTGACAGCTTGAGGCTCTGTCTCAAAAAAAAAAAAAAAAATAGACTGGTGGTAACTGAGTATAAGCTAAGCCCTTCCTTCCTGGCTCAAAGAGTTTACAAATTTAAAAAAAAAAAATCACAGTGCATAGGAGACCAATGACAAACCCGCACAGGATAGCCTAACAATGTCAGAGGCTGGTACTGTGGACTGGACTGTCTACACAAAGGAAGTGACAGCCATTTAAATTGAACTTAAAATGCAAAAGAGAAAGTGAGAAGAGAATGGAGAGCCTCTAAAAGCATACAAAAAAAAATTAAGAACTCAAGGGTTAAGCCCAGCAAAGTTTCGAGCCTGCTCTGAATTCAGAGTCGGCACCTCCCCCCATGCTGCAAAACTTAACACTTCGTAGTTTCTCAGAATGAAAGTGGAAGAAACAGAAGATTCCCTATCATTTCATTACCATCCTCCTGTTCCTAACAGTTAAAAAGCCTCTTATTCCAGGGACATTTTACATAGAAGTAAAAACAAAATTGTTCTTTCATTTATTTGCTCTCTAGGTCCATTCTGGGTACACTTGGACTGAGGGGTAGTGGGAGGGAAAACCCCAGGAAAACAGACTTGGTCTCAGCTCTCAGAAATACGACAGCCTTGCTGGATGAAGCTCAAGGAATGAGCCACGCTTGAGAGAAAAGAAAACAGGGTACATATAAATTCAGAACGGAATAGGGTTTGGGGTGTCAGGCAAAGCTTCACTGAGATGAGATTAATCTCAGTGGTGAAGCTGGAGCTCTCTAAAGCAGCACCATTCCACAGAAATATAACGTGTAATTTTTTTTTTTTTTTTTGGCCAGGGCCAGGTTTGAACCGGCCACTTTCGGTATATGGGGCTGGCGCCCTACTCCTTGAGCCACGGGTGCCACCCAAATTTTTCTTTCTTTCTTTGGAGAGACAGAGTCTCACTTTATCGTCCTCAGTAGAGTGCCATAGCGTCACAGCTCACAGCAACCTCCAACTCCTGGGCTTAGGCGATTCTCTGCCTCAGCCTCCAGAGTAGCTGGGACTACAGGCGCCTGTCACAATGCCTGGCTATTTTATAATGTGTAATTATAAATGTGCTACATTTTTTAAAAGTTGGAAAGCTAAAAATAACCAAGTGGAATTAATTTTAATAATGTACCTTATTTGGGTGGCGCCTATGGCTCAAAGGAGTAGGGCGCCATATGCCAGAGGTGGCAGTTCAAACCCAGCCCCGGCCAAAAGCTGCAAAAAAAAAAAAAAGTACCTTATTTAACCCAACATATAAAAATCTGTCAATATAATGACAGAGTCAATGTTATACATTGATAAATGACATCTCTTATTAACTCAATACATTAAATTGGCGGTTCTGAACCTGCTACCCCAACATAGCTGATAATAAGAACTTCTTAGAAATGAGACACTTTTGAGAATCTGAGGCCTAAAATGTTTATTCTGCTAAACCATTCTGATTTTAATATCTAGGGATCCATCTCCAAAGTTAGAAAGAAAGGTTTCCTACACTAAGAAACTTTGCATTTAATACTACAAAGACTTCCACTGTAACCTTTACCAGTAACCCAACCTAAGAGTTTCAATGACATGTTCAAAGAGAAAGCATGAGTGTCCTCGATTTATAAATAGAACAAGGCTCAGTGGCTCACACCTGTAATCCTAGCACTCTGGGATGCCAAGATGGATGGACAGCTGAAGATCAGGAGTTCGAGACCCCATCTCAACTGAAAACAGAAAAACTAGCCAGGTGTGGTGGAAGGTGCCCGTGGTCCCAGGTACACTCTGGAAGCTGACGCAAGAGGGTCACCTGTGCCCAGGAGTTTGAGGTTGTTGTGAGCTACGACTCCAAGGCACTCTACCCAAGGTCAACAGAGTAAGACTCTGTCTCAGAAAAATAAAATAGAAACAGAACAAGGAAACTGAGAAAGAACTACTTTAGGAACAAGGGTGTATACTTTCTGGTAAATTTCTCAGTACGAGGATTTGGTTCCTCTGTGCTTGGAAATTTTGTAATTACAATTTTCCCTTTCTAAGATGAAAAAAAAAAACCCCAAACCCTACTTAAGACTTCACATTTTATATAGTTTCTGTTTTACAAAAAGAAATGCAAGCATAATATTCAGAAGCACATGATGTGTTTTCACTCAGACTTGTCCACTTTATACCGTAACTCAACCCACACAAACTTGCCACTGATAACATAGTTCCAATTTTCCCACAGTCTGACATTAGTCATCACTTGTCATGACCCTATAGCTTTCTCCGATATGTCTACTGTGGTATTTTAAAGGATGGGAAATTCTGTACCTTACCCCTTAAAGACCACAGCTTTTTTTTTTTTTGCAGTTTTTGGCCAGGGCTGGGTTTGAACTTGCCACCTCTGGCATATGTGGCTAGGGCTCTAGTCCTTTGAGCCACAAGCACCACTAAGCTTTTATTTTAAGACAGAGTCTTACTATGTCACCCTTGGTAGAGTGATGTGGCGTCACAGCTCACAGCAAACTCAAACTCTTGGGCTTAAGTGATTCTCTTGCCTCAGCCTCCCAAGTAGCTGGGACTACAGGCGCCCGCCACAACGCCTGGCTGTTTTTTGTTGCAGTTGCCGTTGTTTTAGCTGTCCCAGGCCAGGTTCGAACCCACCACCCTTGGTGTATGTGGCTGGCGCTCTCACCACTGTGCTACAGGCGCTGAGCTGAGACCACAGTTTTTTTATTTTCTTTATTAAATATAGTAGAACTTCCATAGTTGACCACCTCCCTACATTGACCACTTCCTTACGTTGACCTAATTTTCATAGACCAGACATGCACCATGTGTACGTATCAGTTCAGTGGGCCTCGTTCCTTATGTTGACAACCTCTGTGTCTTGACCAGTTCATTACAGTCCCCTTGGGTGGTCAACTTATGGAGGTTCTACTATACTTCATTAAAGAAAGAAAAGATAGCCAAGCATGGTGGCATAGGTCTGTAGTCCCAGCTCTTCCAGAGGTGGGAGGATAACTTGACCCCAAGAGTTTGGGGCTGCAGTAAGCTATAATCATATCACATCACTGGAGCCAGTGATAGAGTGAGACCTTGTCTCTAAAAAATAAATAGGGCAGTGCCTGTGGTTCAAAGGAGTAGGGCACTGGCCCCCTATACTGGAGGTGGCGGGTTCAAACCTGGCCCCCAGCAAAAATTGCAAAAATAAATAAATAAATAAGAGGAGGAAGAGCCAGGAGCAGTGGCTCACACCTGTAATCCTAGCACTCAGGGAGGCGGAGGAAAGTGGATCACTTGAGCTCAGGAGTTTGAGAGCAGCCTGATTAAGAGCGAGGACCTTGTCTCTACTAAAAATAGAAAAACCAGCTGGGTGTTGTAAGTAACAAGTGCTGTTGTCCCAGCTACTTGGGAGGCTTCAGCAATAGGACCACTTGAACCCAAGAGTTTGATGTTGTGAGCTATGATGCCACGGCATCTTTCATTTCCTCTAAATGAGAATATTCAAACATGATTACACTTTCTTTTCACATCGCTGACATAAAGAACAAAATGAATCTCATTTTGAAAAATGAAGTCTGCAGGCGGCACCTGTGGCGCAAAGGAGTAAGGAGCTGGCCCCATATACAGGAGGTGGCGGGTTCAAACCCAGCCCTGGATACAACTTAATTCTAGCCCAAGAATATGGGGAGGGGGTGGGGAAGGGGAGGGGAGAAGGGCGGCTGGGTGGTGGGAGGGTGACTGGAAAGATCACCTATATATCTGTCTAAAAAGGGTACAACTGAACTTTTCTAGAACTAGAATATAAATGTTTTGACACAATGACTAAGCAAATGACATGAAATCTATGTTAACCAGCTAGGTGAAAGTATTTTAAAATGTATATGAAAACACTACACTGTACCCCATGTTTGCATTAATGTATACAGCTATCATTTAATAAAAAAAAAAAACTGTCACCTTCACCGAGGTGACAATCCTGCAGGAAAGCAAGAGAGACCAGTAAGGAAGGAGCTGAATTGTGATAAAAAATAATAACTGGATACTCCTTTTCCATTTTGGATGTTAATCAGTTTGATGTGAGCATTCCACGTTGTAGGTCAAGTCATCACATTGTACTCCATAATTACATACAGTGTTGATTTTAATTAAAAGTTAAATTTAAAAGGTGACATCAAAAAATAAAATAAAAATAATACCTGCAAAGGTGTTACAGGACTGCAGAAGAGGAGGACCCACCCAGGAGGCCGGGGGTGAACTTGAAGCTCCCTGTATCTGAGCTAGATTGTAGAGTGTGAGTTTGAGCTGGAAGGTGAAGGAAGGGGGAAGACCCGAGGGTGAGAGAGACGTTTAGGGAGATGGCATGGAACCCGCAATTCACTCCTCAGTCAGGGAATAAATATTGGCTCTCACCTACTCTGTGCCAGACGATATGAAGACACTCACAGCACAGAACACAGCTTTGCCTAAGAGAATCCAGCTCCTTCAAATCCCTCAAAGCACTTTTTACCGAGTGGTCTGGTGTGAGGGTATAAGAGGCATGAGTCCCACTCACAATGCTTTGCGGGCTTGGGATGTGGCCGGATGGGGCTCACGCAGCCTCTCTGAGCCCCACAGGGAGCAGACATCAGCAAAGGAGAGGAGATAGGGTCGAGCAGCACTCATCCCAGAGCCCAGAAATCCCCCTCACCCCCGTCAGGCCAAGATCATGAGATAAGCTGGAGACCAAGAGTCCGGCCCCCTTGTTTTCACTCATCTCAGCAAACAGTCAGCAACACCGACAGTGGGTGGGCAGGCTCTGAAAACACGGTAATAAGAAAGCCAGGTGCTACATCCTCTGGGAGTTTGCTTCTCTTAAATTTGTCTCTCATTGTAGACTGAGTCTCACTCTGTCACCCTGGGTAGAGTACTGTGGCACCATCGCTCACAGCAACCTCAAACTCCTGGACTCCAGCGATCCTCCTGCCTTGGTCTCCCAAGTAGCTGGGACTAGGGGCATTTTACCACCATGTCTGGCTTGTTTTTCTATTTTTAGTAGAGATGGGGTCTCACTCTTGCTTGGGCTGGTCTCAAATTCTGAGCTCAAGGAATTCTCCCAGCTCAGCCTCCCAGCGTGCTGGGATCACAGAAGCTGCCACACCCAGCCACGATCTTGCTTCTCAGCTATGGAGAAATTAATAGGCAATCTCAGTTCTAGTTGGCTTCCATAGAAATAGAAGGAGAGGCACTCTGAGTGAAGTAAGTGAAAGTCGGGACAGGTAGAAACTTGACCTGCCCAATCCCCATGTCTGGGAAACGTTTCACCCCGTAGAGAAAGAGGCAAATCTACTGAAAGGAAAAAGGGAGGGACTAGAACAACTCCTCCAAGAGAGAATCCTAGTTCTCCACTGCAAGATCAGACAAAAGTGGTAACATACCACTTATCTCCCTACAGCAAAATAGTATTTTTGGAGAGAGGGAAAATCATCCAGGGACTAATTAAAAAGTGTTATCGGAGACAGGGCAAGAATCCAAGGGTTGAACGTCAGAGAGTGGGAAGCTGTTTTGCCTGGGGAATGTCTTCATCAACAGAGGCAAGCAGGGTGCTTCTCGGAAGGCTGAACAAGCCCAAGGAATTCTGCTTTCTACATAAAGTCACACACACACACACACACACACACACACTAATCTAATAGTGTCTCTGAAATCCATTTACATTCCTTTAAAAATAATCTAGATTTAAATTAGATCAGAATAGCAGGATGATGGCCCAGATGCAATACATTTCTAAATGGTTTATTTCAACAAATGTTTACGCCTTCCGTGGGAAACTAACAAAAGATGGGTCTGCGTTTTTATCCTCATGAAGTTTTTATTAAATAGAGAAATCTGTCTGTGAACTGAACTGTGACTCGCTGAACCCAGCCCTGCCCTGAGTGTGCTGGAGGCAGAGCCGGGAACAACACAGGTCTTCTCTGCAGGGGGCCTGGCCTTTCCCAGGGAGAAGGGACCAGGACAGGCAGTGGTGAAGGCATGGGGAGGGGGTCAGGGTCTCAGAGGGAACTCAAGCAGCCTGCCTGTGGGTGTGGACGGCGTTAAGGGAGGAGAAGAGGTAAGAACAGACAAGAAGAGACAGAGTAGGGGAGATAGTGGATCCAGAGGGGCCAGAAACTGCCCAGAGGATGCTCTTCCTAGTCAGGAGGGCTGAGCCCAAGATGGAGCATTGATGATTGGATGGACCAGGCAGCAGGCACGGCACTGGGACTGAGGTCCTGTGCTAAGGGACACCACCTCTCCTGCCAGCAGTAGCGTGATGTTGAAGGGTGTGAATCAGGAAGTGCAGTGATCAGGTTTGCAGGGACTCAGTTGACAGCAGACTCTGGGTACGGCAGCAGAGCCCTGGGTCAGGGCAGAATCTGTCACCCAGAGCTAACTTCTTTTTTTTTTTTTTTTTTTGAGATAGAGTCTCAAGCTGTTGTCCTCGATAGAGTGCTGTAGCATCACAGCTCACAGCAACCTCAGACTTGAGCTTGAGCAATTCTCCTGCTGCAGCCTCCCAAGCAGCTGGGACTACAGGCACCTGCCACAATACCTGGCTATTTTTTGTTGCGGTTGTCATTGTTGTTTAGCAGGCCTGGGCTGGGATCAAATCTGCCAGCCTCTGTGTATGTGACTGGTACCCTATCCACTGAGCTACGGGAGCTACCCTAACCTCTTACCCAGGTCTCTTACTTACCTCTCTAACCTCCAGTTTTCTCTTCTGTAAAATATAGACAATTATACTGACCGCAGGGTTTGCTGTGATGACTCACTTGGGATCCCACCTAATATGCATAAAGCAAGGGAGTATTTGAAAATAATAAGAGTAAATTTTAGATGTCTTACTACAAAAAATTAGTGAGTGAGGTGATGGCTCTTAATCAGTTTGATTTAAGCATTCCACACTGTATCTCAAATTATCACATTGTACCCCATAAATTTGTACAGTTCTGACTTTAATTAAAAATTTCAAAAAAATGAACCTTATTTACCTTTAGGTGGTGACATGAGGGATTTTTATTTTTTCCTTTATGCTTTCCTACGTCTTCCAAATTTTCTAAAATTCTAACAATTTTAAAACTTTAAGCATTTTATAATGTTCTAAATAAACTATGATCAATAGCTTTACATGCTAATCAGTAAGCAGATTATTCTCTCCTCTGTGCACAAATCCCTCATGAATTCACACCGTTAAAAATGGTGGGAACTGAATGGCTGTCAACTCAGTCCAAAAAGTCAAGGTTAAAAGAGGCAGGCTGCTAGCAGGAAGACGAACAGCATTTAAGACCAGGCAAGGTCTCCTCTTGGGAAGACCCAGAAGTTGAGAATAAAGGGCGGCCATGTTTGTGGAGCCACCTCTGCTTAGCTTCCTGGGTGCAGAATCTTTCTTCTGTGCTGGAAAAATTGAAATGCCCTCCAGAAAAAAAAAAAATGAAACTTTTCTTTCCTCTCCATTAATTTTTGATAAGTTTTTAATAAACTTCTCTGGACTAAGAGAACAAACTATTCCTGTTGATGACAATAACTCAGGGTGGCAATGTGTCATTTCAGAAGTATTTGAAGCACTGAAAACAAGGAGATGCGGCACCTAGTTTCTGAGATTATAATTCCATACTTCATAGTCGTCAACAGCTCTCTGTTTTATAATCACACTGGCTACACGTACATTTTTAGACTTTCAGAATTGACATTTTTTCCCTCTTTTACTGCCAGAAAATGGATGATACTGGCTCGATGTGGCCTCCTGGTGGTCATATTTTAAAATCATCTGAACTTGAGGAATTTTTACTCCTCATCTCACAGGTGAGGGCAAGTGGTAACTAACAGAGACCCAGAAAGTCCTTTTCCTTGTGCGATGAGACATCAGATATTTTCAGTACTTACATTTATTTTTCACTAAAACCTAAGAAAACGGTCTTGAGGGGAGTGGGGAACAGGCTGAAAGAAGATAGAGATCTTGCAGAAAATCTTGGTACTTGTATCATGCAGGTGAAATTTATACTCAGAACTTGTGATTTCAAAGCCTCTTCTCTTATCTCCATATGCTGTAACCTCAGCAACAGTTGGGCATATACTTTGTGGGGAAACAAGTCAGTAAATGGCCATTTCTAAAATCCAGATAGATGTTGAATCCTCATTCATTAATTCATAAACCACAAATCCAGCACCAACTACATGTTGTAGAAACACTCAGTTAGGAACAGAAACTAGGAGTAGAAACTAAGGCATGATGCCAGTATTAGAGACCTAAGCCTTTAGTAAAGAGGACCGTGATGCAGTTATAAGAGACCTAAGTGTTTAGTAAAGAGGACCATGATGCAGTTATTAGAGACCTAAGCGTTTAGTAAAGAGGACTGTGATGCAGTTATTAGAGAACTAAGTATTTAGTAAAGAGGACCTTGATGCAGTTATTAGAGACCTAAGCGTTTAGTAAAGAGGACCATGATGCCAGCTATCAGAGGCCTAAGCCTTTAGTAAAGAGGACCACACTCACAACTAAAGCACTCTAAGAAGCAGACAAAAGACAAGTACGGCCACTGTGGACATTTCACATTATAAAAATGATCTCTTAAACATAATTGAGGAAGTGAATTTAAATTATCTAGGCAGCAGCCTGTTCTCTAACTTGATGTGTGAAATGCTGGATTTGCAAACGCGTCCCGGGCCCCACCGTCCGGGCCTTTCCACTTGCTCTGCGCAGAGCTGTGTCCTGAGACCCATTCACAGTAACTGCTGCAACAGAGAAGCCCTGACATCTCGGTGCCTCAACACGAGAGAAGTTGATTTTCCTACTTACATCACAGTCGGATATGGGTTCAAGTGCTATCTTTTATCTTGTACCTCTTCCCTTCTTGAATCTGCATCTGGAAGGCAGGACTCCCAAGGTCAACGCCACAGGAAGAAGGGCTGCAGACCGCCTGGTTGAACAGCCACGTTTGTTTTCAGTCCATTGGCCAGAAGCTGTCACATGGCCCTGCCAACCACAAGGCAGGCTGGGAGGTAAGGGAGCAGAGGGAGCGAGGCCACCTGCTTATCAGGGCACCACGCACCGCAAAGGCTACGCAAGTGACAGTTACGTATGATTTTGTGAATGGGGAAAAAAAAGGCTTAAAAAGAAATTCTGCTTATTGGAAGACATTTGCCAGACATTCTCTGAAAAACTTGGCAAAATAATTTGGAAAGTCAACAAATGAAAAGAAATGGAATAAAGTCGTACTGAGAAAAATCTGCTTGAGGATGGCCGATGTCCATCGTGGTGAGAAACACAGTTCGAACTTTGACACTGCTATTGGGTCGTGTCCTTTAGCAGGAGAAAAAATGCACCCTGTATAGCTTCATTTTGCTGCACTCGTGCTTGCGCTCCAAGAAGCTGCCTTGCTGCACCTTCTGAGATCAGATGGTTGCACACTGCCTTTGCCAGTGGGCCCTGAACTAGGTCCTATAGTCTGTGGCTCTTGTTATAACTGGGTTCACTGGTACGTCACATGTAATTGTGCCTCTGGTCTGTGGTAATATTAAGGTTAACAAGATGTTTTTATGTTGCATCCCGTCAGGAGGTGGAGAGATAGGGGGAAGAGAAAATAGTTTTTCTTTTTCCCGTCTGTCTCCAAATTTCTTTAATAAGATGGCTTTATAACTTGCAGAACAATAATGTATCAGCATATAATACTATCATATTTTATATTACTATATTAGGCATAACCTATTATTATCATTATTGTTATGGAGGGGAAACACTGAAGGCCCCTTGGCTATGGCCAGTGAGAAGAATGGGCCATATTGGCTGGAATTTGGGGCGCTACCAGTTTGGTTGTTGTCAGTGTCGACTGTGACTATTCAATCAGGATAGAGATTTTACTAAAGTCATTACTAGCCTGTATATTACTTGTATACTACACATACACACATCCCTACTTTAAGATCTAGATTTACATAAAAATTCTCTCTAAGAGGCCATTGAGATACTTTTCTAGCTTTTGGCTGCCTTTTATTTAGAATCTAATAAGATACGAAACAATTTTGAAAGTGTAGGAAGCAGGTGCCCCCACTCTTGACAGTGCCCTGGTTCCCCTCCCCCTGTGCTTTTTTTTTTCTGGGACAGGTTTTTTACTTCCCTTTACCATTACAAACATATGGCCAGTTATTTACAATAGGAGCCCAACTGACACTCGTCCAACTTTTATTTATTTATTTTTTATTGAATCATGACTTCTGCCTTTGCCAGAGCACCTGCAGAGGGAAGGGTCTGGTAACTGAGGCTCCGGCCGATCTCATTACTTCCAAGTGCTGCTCAGCCAAATGCTAAGGGGGTGGGGTGGGGAGGGGAGTGCCATTTTGAAGATAATGAAACACTCATTAGGTCTGTGGGCTCATCCCTGTTCTGCTAATCCGCATGTTGATTTTGCATAGCCCATCCTAAAACACCAAGTTAGTTGACACTGATATGGGAAAGTTGCCGGAATGGCTTCCAAAGCAACTCCTCTGTTGGGGGGGGTTGGCCAGGAGGAAGTGTGGGGGGAGGAGGCCCAGCATCTCCCCCCTTTGCTGCTGTCTGCAGAACAGCAACCATGAGAGTTCTGGTAAATGAGATAGAAAAAAAAAGAGAGAAAACACAAATTGCAAACCCCAGGGGGTTCACATTTCATTTTCATTAAGCAGAAAAGGAAAAAAAAAAAAGAAAAAAAGGAAGAAAATGAGTGAGAGAATTTATAAATCTCTAAGTATCAAAAAAGCCTCAGCAGTGTTTCAAGATGCTGTTAAGTTAGAGTGTTTTCTAAAATATCCCGACCTGGTGATATTTTGCTGAGTCTCATTGAAGCAGAAGAGGCAGAGATCTCAGCTTGACTATACAGAGATAGAAAAAAGGAAAAGCAATTTTTTTTTCTTGTAGTTTTTGGCTGGGGCGGGATTTGAACCCTCCACCTCCAGCATATGGGACAAGTGCCCTACTCCTTTGAGCCACAGGTGCCACCAAAAGCAATTGTTTTTTAACTAAGCCAATTGTAGGATCAAAAGAGGACACAGGTTGTCAATTCAGATTCAGTTGTCACCTCAGAACTATCCACACTGGTGAACTGGTTGATAGATTAATTGATTCACATATTTTTTCAAGAAACATTGAGTAGCAGTTCTTGGCCATGGGGCAAACTGAGTGTTTAAAGGCAATTTAGACTCTTCCTACTAAACCGTGGTCCATGAACCAGCAGAAATGATCTCACCTATGAGTTTGTTTAAAAAAAAATTTCAGGACCCGCTCGAACCTACTGAATCCAAATCTTCATTTTAAGAAAATGCCCAGGTTTTATATTCACATTAAACTCTGTGAAATACACTTAAATGAATTTCTAGATTCCAGTGAGTTCAACATCTAAATGCTTTGATACCTGCTTTGCAGTTTTTGGCCGGGGCTGGGTTTGAACCCACCACCTCCGGCATACTGGGCCAGCACCCTACTCCTTTGAGCCACAGGTGCCGCCCAATACTTGTCTTTTTTTAATGCTTCCACATTTGGCCCCCAGCAGAACTTATGGGAGGACCTCTTAATAGCTCCTCCTATGAGCCCTTTTTATGCCCGAGTTTCTTTAACTGAAATTTCTGGGGAAAACTCTGGCCCCACAGGTTTTCCTGACACTTACATGAAACAATACTCATGAACCAGGTTATCAGAGAGACAAGCTTACATGAGGCTCTTCGCTCCTGCTGACCCCCCAGGCTCTCTTTGCCCCCACTTCTCACTCTGAGGGGTCTGCATGTGTTGTTACTGAGCAAACACGAGCTCCACTCTCTTTGAATACTTCCTGGATCATCTGTGACTCTCCCATCACTTTATATTTTGGTACCAACATCTTTACTAGCCTAGAGCTTGAGGTCAGAGCTATTGTGACTTGTTCATTCACAGATGACAGTTGTTTCAGAGGACAGGACTACATAATCAAAGGCGATATCATCTCAGCCTAGTTAAAATGGCCTTCATCTAAAAGACCAGCGACAGAGAGAAGGAGAAATCCTTGTCTGGGTACTGTTAGAGGGAATGAATTACCGCAGTCAGCCAGAAGAACGGCATGAAGGTTCCTGTAAAAATTGAAAATAGAACGACTGTGTGACCCAGCAACCCCACTGCTGAGTATATATTCAAAAGAAAGGAAATTAGTGTATTGAAAATATATCTGCACCCCTATGTTTAATGAGGCACTAGTCACAGTAGCCAAGATTTGGAATCAACCTAAGCACCCATAGATGGATCAATGGATTAAAAAATGTGGCACACACACACACTATGGGAAATTATTCACTTATGGAAAGAAAGGAAACAATGTAAACTAGGCCAAGCGCAGAAAGATAAATCTCACAGGTTCTCACTCACACGGTGGGAGCTACAACTGAAACAATTGATCTCATAGAGAACAGAGTGGAAGTTCCCAGAGGCTGGAAGGGTGGCAGGAGAAGGGATAAAGTGAGCATGGTTAATAGGTGCAAAAACAGAGTTAATAAGATATAATGAGCCAGATCTAATATTTGATAGCCCAAGAAGACGTCGGAATAAGTTAAGGTGTACTCTCAAATAATGCACAGATTTGGAATGTTTCTTACACAAAGAATTGGTAAGGGCTTGAGGTGATGGACACCCCAGTCACCCTGATTCGATTATTACACACTGTGGGCCTGCATCAAAATATCACTGTACCCCATAAATATGTGTATACGCAACTATTATGTATCTATAATAGTTGGAAATAAAAAGTTTAAAAAATAACATAGGCCTCCTGTAACCAGAATAGCCGAATTGGAGTGTCTGTTGGCCACTTATGTGCAGGGGACCTTCTTGGTAAAGGCATTGAGTCTGTGTCTTTATTCCTTTAATGGTAACAAGTTGTGATCACAATACTTATCTTTTACTCTATCGTGCTAACTACTATGGTTCCTAGCATCTGTGCTTCTCACTTTTTCTATCATCTAATTTTATATTCAATCCAACGTTCTTATTTTGTGTGTTTTCCTGGGTGTGAGTTTGCAGTCACTCAGCCATGCAATGTTTGCTTATAGCTTATGTTGTGTATACGTGTGGTCTGAGGCTTTATGGCTTTGTGGGTGAGCCCACGCACACACATACACACATTTATCCTAGGAAATAACCTTGTATTTGTAAACTGATTACACGTATTATAAAGTATCCTTACAATAATTAGATCACCACAAAGACAACCTAAATACAGAGGCGTACACTTGGCATCTTACAGACTTAGTGTGTCAAAGCATAACAGTGGCCAGCAGAGGGCAGAAGAGCCTAAGAAAACGAGACACACACTTGCTCTTAGCCTGAAGACCCTCTATTGGCGTGGCATTTCCTGTTCATGCTACTTCTGGGGGTCTTAGAAACACCCTCAGACCGTTTGCAGGGGTCTCCTGTCTGCTTGTGCTACACCACAGAGCCTGCACAATGGTCAGGAGTTCAACACACCTGGGTTTGAGCCCGGACATTTCCACGTACTGACATGTGGCCTAGTGTGAATTACTTAATGCCTTGAACCTCGGTTCCCCCTCGGTAAAGTGAGATTAGCACTAATGCGTACTTTGTCACGTTCGTTATAAAGTGTGTATTATGGGGAACTAAGCATAGCTGTCAGGTCAGTGATTTCCAACGGGGGTGCTGTGACACAGCAGTGTGCTGTGAAAAATTTTAAAGATCATTAATTAAATTATTTTTTCAAAAAGTTCAAAGCACAATAAGTCTATTCTTTTATTTCCCCACCAGGGTGTGCCAGCAAGGCCACACTCTCCTGCAGCTGGGCCAGTTCACACCGTTCACACCGGGCTCCTCTGATGGCCGACTCCACCTCAGCCTCCCCTTCTGACCTGACACTTTCTCCAAGGTTCTCTGTGGGCTGGAGCTGTCCCTGCCCAATCTGTCCTCCCTGTGTCCCCTCACGAGTGTCTACCCTTTACAGGGTCTCCAATAAATCTCTTGCACATGGAATCTTATCATGGTCCTCTGCTTCTCCGAGGACCTGGGCAATCTCCAAGGTGTGCTGAGATCTCGTAGGTAAAGTCAATGGAATGGTCACAGAAGGTCCTTAAGCTTAGCAGATAGGACTTCAGAGAACATGAAGTCCTTGTCGACCCATAGCAGTGGGATGTCTGTACATGGAGCTCTCGTGCCTCTCCTCACGAAACTGTCAGCTTCTGAAAGTCTGACGTCTGTCTAAGTGCACACACAGTCATCCTCTGGACCACAGCTGTTTAATACATCTCCTGAGTGAAGAAGTGTCGATTCACAGGATCTGAAACAAGCTTGCAAGCTTTTCAGCCCCCTTGCCCTGTTGGTGAAATCCCCTTTACCCAATTTACCCTGTCTACTCATCCTCAAAGCCCACCCTGAAGTCCATACCCAGAGAGTGTGCCAAAGGGGACTTCTCCTCCCATCGTCTACCCAGGGCTGTGTGGGTCCAGCTGAAGCCCCACATTTTACTCTGCACAGTGTGCAGGACACTTGTCTACATCTCACAGATGACTCCTAGGATCCATTTCCAAAGCAAATAGCATGCTCCAGGCTCCAGCTGGGAGTGGGGGAATAGTAGGCAGAGGGGAGAGGGAGGAGAGAGTCGTCACAACCAGGCTTCCCTTGATAAAGGGCATTAGATCAGGAGACCACCTGTGACCTACTGTAATAGGCTATCCGTGGCCAGGGAAGAGGCCTAGTATGCAAAGCACTGTTCAGACAAGGTCAGATGAGGCCAATCATGTTCTGTCAATCAGGAAATGGAAACAGAAAATGAAAGAGGAAAAGAGAGAAGGGGGGGGGAGCGAGAGAGAGCGAGAGAGAAGTATGGAGCTGGCAGCAAGTTGGCAAGCAAAATGTCATCTGGTAGACAGTCACGAGGGCCACAGGGGCTCTGACGTTATGGGAAAGCAGAATTTACGAGTATGAAGAAACCGTGAAAACAAAAAGTCTGTCCAGTCACAAATTTTAAAATGATTAACTGGTTAATAACGTGGGTCCTGAAGTCAGGTGCCCGGGTTCAAATTCCAGGCCTCACTCTTACTAGATTTGTGACCTTGCCAAGCAGTAACCTTCTCTGCTCCAATTTCCTCACCTTTAAACAGAAGGAAAAAAAGAACAGCTTTCTCTCTCCGAGAACCCAGACTGGCTTATGCTAATCGACATTTCCTCTTCACGTCTGCCGCAATTGACAGGGGACTAATCGGAGCCACTGCCCACTAGGGGAAGACAGTCGGGTACTTGGGAAGATGAACTCCTCCTCCCCGACAGCGGAAAGTCCAGAGCAGCCACAACAGCATTTCAACAGCACAGGCGGAACCTGTCTCAGGAGGGAGCCAATGAAACAGAACAGGTTCACGGAAAGAATGGAGAGCCCAGTCCTGTGTCAGGGTCCTGTGCACCCACTTCTGTGTCACATGAGCAAAGCAATTTTCTTATATGAAAGTGGCTTTCGTTCTTTCTTCTGCAAGCAGGAGCCTTTTAGTGGGTGTGGCTGGTTAGCACACCTCCGTAGATCCCTACTGCAGTGGCTGTGCTCTAGCCTCTCTGTATTCTTCTAATAGTCTTCTCTCTTCCCGTTTCCTCTTGGATATGTTTAATAAATCCTGTGATATTTAACAAATCCTGGGTAAACCTCTGTTCAAAGATGCCCCCCCTAGCCCATTCTGACGTGTGCTGACCCCTTCTCCCCACTGCATTAAGATAAACACACTGAAATACTCATCTCTTAATTTTCAACAACAGTGGTTGCCAAACTGGGTGATCTATCAACATGAATTGAAGAATTTTTGTAAGAAATTTCAGGGTAGGACCAGCTTCACCTGTGTGTCACCTGGGGAATTGTGCAGGGCCCCTGTGCGGAAGGGACTTGGATCTGCTTAATCCACGGCTGCTGTCATCTTGAAATACTTAATAATTTGTAACACTGGTCCCCTGTATTCATTTTACCCCAAGCGCTACAAATGGTGTGGTCAGCCCTATTCCTGCGTTTTGCACTCAATATTCTGACTCAGAAGCCGTGTGGTCAGGCCTGGGAGTCAGCAGCACTTTTCCTACAACAACTTGCACAAGGTCTAACACACAACACAACTTTGGAATTTCGATCTTTATCTGTTTAAATAAACGAAAAAGTTTAAATCGATTTGTCTCAATATGCGTGAGGGAAATGTTTTCAATCTTGCAAGTGGATTTAGCCCTTGAACATCCACATGGATTGATTTAGAGATCCTGGGAGTTGGAAGGGTGGTTAAGATCGCCTTTCCACCTGGTTCTTCACTACAGCTACATAAGGCTATTCATTCAAGTCACCTGAGGCAAGTCAATAATAATAATAATAATAATAATAATAATAATGCAACAAAACAGAACAAAAACAGAAGCCAATTCCCATTCCCAAGTTCAGCCCTGAGATGTTTGTATTCAATTAATCTGACCTGTGGTTTGAGGACCATCACTTTTTGAAAGCTTTTTAGAGGATTCCAGTGTGCAACCAAAATCCAATCACACTGAAGTAGGCTAACATTCTCATTCGAGGGCACGAGGACCTGGGAGATGAAGTGACTTATCCCAGGTCACACTGAGCACTGGGCCAGATCATGGTGAGTGTGACTCAGAAAGTACCTGTGGCCCTTCTGTTCCTTCTCCCTCCAGAGGCCTGTGACCAGGACTGGTCCCTGGTCCTCTTGGGTCCAGACTCCTGTCCCCATCTAGTAAGTTTGATAAATATCAGGAGTGATTATGTTTTGTTTGCTACTCTCATCCTAAGGAAATTGTTAGAACATAATCACTTCCTACCATTAGACATTAAGACATACAGCATTTTAAACAGCAGATGAGAGTAAAAACAATAAATTCATTAATGACTCCAAATGCCGTATAAAATAATGTGCACGGAGAGAAGCCTGCCCTGCAGAAAGGCACCCCCGAGATGCTCTCTCGGTAAGCACAGCCGAGCTAGGGCTCGCCCTGCACCAAGGTCTGTTTCTCCAGGTTTGGATTTAGTCCCAAGGTAGGTCAGGAAAGGTCAGGGCAAGTCCGTTCAGCTTCCCCAGTGGTCAAAGTCAGTCATCTGGACCTGGGAGGTCACAGGTGCGGCACTGAAGAAAAATCAAAACAAATAACTAGCAAGTCAGCTCCTTTGTCTTCTGGCCTTAACTATGTGAACGTACAGGAAGCCAGAAACAGAAAGATTAAGAGACGAGATTGCTGACCTTTTCTCATACTTCTTACCAGGCTGTGTTACAGCTATTAGTTTACGTGCTTCTATTCTCACGGAATGTCAACTGCCTCACAGTGAACAGCCCAAGTGTGGGCAGCGTGGGTGAGACACAGAAGGGGACCAGCAAGTGCGTGTCGGACTAACAGTAATTTTCACCCACCTGTCTGCACAGGGCCATTGTCTCTGTGTAATGACCTTATGTTTTCCTTTTGAACACTATGTAAATCTTTAATAAGCTTTATTTTTAGAGCAGTTTTAATTTCACAGCAAAATTGGGCAGAAAGTATTGAGAGTTCCCATGTGTCCCCTGCCCCACATATGCACAGCCTCTCCCATGGTCAGCAGCCCCCGCCAGGGTGGGTCATTCGTTACACTCGACTAACCTGCCTTGATAACTTGTTATCATCCAAAGTCCACAGTTTGCACCAGGGCTCACGCTTGGAGTTGTGCATTCCATGGTTTTTGATAGATGGCCTGTGTCTGCACTGCTCTAAAAGTCCTCCGAGCTCCACCTACTCGTCCAATCCTCCTCCCTAACCTCTGACGGACACTGATTTTTTACTGTCTCCTGTTCTGTCTCCCTCAGAATGCCAACGAGTTGAATCACATGTTAATAGCGTGACCTGGTATCTGCGTGCCCCTTCTCAGACTGGGTGATTTCACCTACTGCTGTGCATTTAAGGTTCCTCTTTTTTTTTCGTGGCTATGACTATGGAATATTTTTTCATTTGTTTGTGTCGTGTGTGATTTCTTTCATTAGCATTTTGAAGTTCTCCTTAAAGAGCTCTTTCACGTGCTTGGTTAAGTATGTTCCTAGATATTTTATTGTTTTCACAGCTATTTGACTGTTTTTATTATATTTATTAGAAATTCTCCTGATGCGTGCATACTGATTTTGTGACCTGCAATTTGGGGCTGGCGCCCTACCCTTTTGAGCCTCAGGCACCGCCCGTGAATTTATTTTCAATTCTAGGAATCTTTTGGAGGACTCTTTATCATATTCAGATACAAAATCATACTCTTGGCAAATCAGGATAGTTTGACTTCCTCCTTTATTTATTTTATTTTTAATTTGGATGCTCTTTATTTTTTTCTCTTTTCTGATTGCTCTGTCTAGGACCTCCAGTAATGTGCCAAATAGAAGTGGTAACGGGGGCATCTTTGTCTCATTCTAGGTCTCGGAGGAAAATCTAAGACCTGAAAATATAAACATTCTATAGGAAAACATAGGAAAAGCTCTCCTAGACAAAGAATGTATGAATAAAACCCCAAAGGCAAATACAACCACTACAAAAATAAATCAATGGGGCTTAATTAAAAGTTTCTACATAGCAAGAGAAATAATCTACAAATCGAATAAACAGCCTAGAGAATGGGAGAAAGTATGCACAAGCTATTCACATCCACCAAAGGACTGGTGTCTAGAATCTGCAAAGAACTCAAACAAATCAGCAAGGAAAAAACCCAGATAATCCCATTAAAAAGCTATAAAAAGAAATGAACATAGTTCTTCCAAAAGAAGATATAAAATGGCCAAAAAAAGAAGAAAAAACGCTTGACAGCAACAATCATCGGGGAAATGCAAATTAAGACCCCACGGAGATAACACCCCACTCCTATCAGAATGGTCATTATTAGAAAGCTAAAAAATAATAATAGATGTTGGCATGGATACAGTAAAAAAGAAACACTTTTACACTATTAGTGGGTAATTTAGCACAACCTCTAGGAAAAACAGTATCAAGCTTCCTCGAAGAACTAAAAGCAGACCTATTGTTCAATCCAGCAAAAAGTAGACCTATTGTTCAATCCAGCAATCCCACTACTGTGTATCTACCCAAAGGAAAAGGAACCTTTACATGCAAAGGACGTCTGTGGACATGGTTTTCACCATTGCAACAATATGGAATCAGCTTAAGTGTCCATTAACTGATGAGCGGATAAAGAAAATGTTATATATGTACTGGGGAGCACTATTCAGCCACAAAAAGGAATGAAGTAATGTTAAATGCAGCACTTTGCATGGAATTGGAGACTGTCCTAGGTGAAGTATCTCAGGCGCGTAAAAGCAAGCATCACGAGCTCTCACGAATAAGGGGGAGCTAAACAACAGGCACACGGGGTCATAAAGGGGGACAGAGAACTTGGAAATGGAGAAGAGGGAGGGTGAAGAGAGGCTGAGAAGAGGCTGAGGAATGAGAACCACCGTCAGGTACAATGGACACTATTCTGGTGACCAGCACTCTAAAAACCCTGATTTCAGCATTGTGTAATTTATCAATGTAATGAAAACACTTTTTCTTAATATTTTGAAAAAAAAATTATAAAAACGAATTGAAAAAATAACCCACCTGATCATCTCAATAGATATAGAAAAAAAATTCAGTAAAATGTGGCACCCATCATATGGTGTAAACCATCAAAAACTCACAATAATAAAAGCTATGTGTGTCAAACAGCCAACATTATACCAAATGGAGTATGATGGAGACCTGAAAGCAGGGGTGTGACATATTAAAAGTTCTTAAAGTTGGCTTGGCGGTTGTAACTCAGTGAGTGGAGTGCCAGCCACATACACCGAGGCTGACAGGTTCCAGCCTGGTCCAGGGCCAGCTAGAGAACAATGACAACTGCAACAACAAAAAAATAGCCAGGCATTATGGTGGGTACCTGTGGTCCCAGCTACTCAGAAGGCTGAGGCAAGAGAATTGCTTGAGCCCCAGGAGTATGGGGTTGCTGTGAGCTGTGGTGCCACTGCACTCTACCCAGGGTGACATAGTGAGACACTTTTTAAAAAAAAAAAAAAAAAAAAAGTTCCTAAAGTTAAAAAAAAATAAAAAAGAATATCACCTGGGAGCTGAAACAAGACTCTTGATGCCCACTTCTTTCACTTCTGTTCGGTATAGTTCCGGACATCCTAGCTAGAGCAATCAGACAAGAGAAAGAAATAAAGGGCATCTAAATTGGGAAGGAGGAGTCAAACTTCCTCTGTTTGCAGATGATATAATGGTATGTCTAGAAATCCTAAAATCTCCTCCAAAAGACTTCTAGAGTTGATCAACAAACTCAGTAAAGTCTTAACAAAATTGATGAACACAAATCAGTAGAATTTCTAGATACCGATCATAGCTAAGTTGAGAATCAAATCAAGGACTCAATACTGTTGACAAAAGCTGGAAAGAAAAGGTAACACCAGGAATACCTGACCACGGATGGGAAAGGGAGCACTGCAAAGAGATCACGGATGACACAGACAATGGAAAAACATCCGTGTTCATGGCTTAGAAGAACTAACGTGGTGAAAATGTCATCACTGCTCAAAGGGATTTCCAGATTCAATGCAATTCCCATCACCACACCAATATCGTTTTTTCCCAGAATTACAAAAAATAATCCTAAAATTTCATATGAGATCAAAACAGTCTTGAATAGCCTCAGGACATGTTGGAACACAATCCAACTTTAGAATCTGGAAGTTTAACAAACATGCCTCACTTAAAAAGAGCCATCGATATTCTGGGCGGAAGAGGGAGTGACAGAGGGGGGAAGTCCCACGTCAGATGACAGAGCTCGTTAAGGGGAGCAATGACACGTGAGTGTGTAGGAGCAGATCCACAGACGAGGAGAGTGTCCAGAGAGGAAACCAAACACGTACAAGAGTTTTATGATAAATGTGGCCTTGTACGTCAGTGGGATAAAGAGATCCTTCTCCTTACATGGTGGTGGGACAAACGGTTGCCGACTGGAATAAACAGAACACAGAGTGTTGCTCCGTCCATCAGGAGCTGCATGGCTTTAACCAAAGTGGGGGGGGGAGTAAATCATACTAATACTACTGGTAACATAAGAATTTAAAAACCGGAGTGGGGAAGTTCTTACTTCATGTTACTGGAAGCCCTGAGTTTATAAAAGATCAACAAATTGAATCAATGAAGTTGAAAAATGAAAAAGAAAAAGTGTTTGCACAGGAGAAAACAAATCAGAAAAGCAAACAGCACATTAGAAAAAGACAATCATAACAAACGTCAGGCAGTCTTGTTCTCCTTATGTAGAAAGGAAAAGACCAGCGGTACAAGGGACAAAGTGAGCCAGGGACACCGGCAGACGGTTCATGGAGAACAAAATGGAGCTGTCTCTGACACGTCTGGAAAGGTGCTCCAGGGAACTTACCACAGGCAAAGAGCAGATCGAAACGGGGCAGGACCATTTTATCACTTAGCTTGGCAGAGGTCACAAAGTTTAAGGACGTGCCCGGTTGGCAAGGGGAAAAGTACGGTTACTTCCACATGGTTAGGAGGAGTCTACATTGGTTCAAACGCAATGCAATTTTGCAGCAGTCATCAAAATTTGAGATGCACCTACCCTTTGACCCAGCGGTTTGGCTTGAGGATTGTATCCTCTGCACTCGCTTCTACTTGTGGACAAAACCTCTGTGCAGACGCGTATTGAGGGCAGCACTGTCTGTCTAATTACACCACTGAACCAATGGCAAATGTTTGTTAATAGGAGCGCGATTAAATAAATTATGACATATTTACACAATGAATGGCTAAGGAGCCATTAAAAAGACGTGGCACGTATCCAGATAGCGGAAAAAGCAAAGGGCAAAACTGAGGGTAAAATAAGTCACCATTCCTCTAAAAGAATACATAAGGGGGTGGCGCCTGTGGCTCAAAGGAGTAGGGCAGCGGCCCCATATGCCAGAGGTGGCAGGTTCAAACCCAGCCCTGGCCAAAAACTGCAAAAAAAAAAAATAATAATAACATATAAGGGGAGGAGACAATGCAGGAGGTGCAATTGCTTTTAATATAATCTGTCGTTTTATCCTTTTATCTTGTGCCTTGATAACACAGAGTTGAATTAATCATAGCTAGCAGTTCAAGTCACCCTATTATTGTTGGTTCACACGTTGTCATCTTTTCTGTTTTGTTTTTTGTATTACTCATTTTTTATTGGTCTATTTTAAATGTCATGAACACCGCTAAGCCAATCACATAACCCAAGAGCATTAGTCGTAATTTACAGAGAACCCCGAGAACATTAGTTATAATTTACATCCATCTGCAATGTCCTCATTTGGATTGTGGATCATGCATTCACTACACTGCCCATTTCAAAATTAATTAATACTGTTTATTATAATGCGACCTGAGTATTACAATTGTAATACAGTTTCTTTCTTTCTTATAAAGTGCACACATTTGTCGGCACCCTCTGTGTGGGTGTGTATCCTACACAATCCTAGTAATGACCTGATTAAAATAATGTCCTGAACATGTATCACCTAAGAGCTGGGGGGGCATGATGCCGTGGCTCGGTAGAACTAAACTACCTTTTTGTCACTTGTGTCTCAGACATTGCCCGTCCCAGGGGTCAGTTCCTGGGTTTCTATTATTCATCCACATGCCCTCCCTTGAGCATCTTATCTGGGCTCGTGCTCGGTATATGCCAAACCTCCATCCTAATCTTTCTCTTCTAAATTACTAGCATGTTCCTCTGACTCCTGTCTCAGTATCTCCCTTGGATATAGCTTAGGTGTCTTTAACCTAAGATCCCAAACCCCAAGGCGTCTCTCCCATCACCTTCCTCTGCTCTATCAAGAGCAGCTGCTACCCTCTCATTCCTCCGTCAGCCCGGAGTTGTCTTGAGTTGCCTTTATCTCTAAAACCCTTCACAGACAATCTATTAGTCAATCTTGTTTCTACCACAAAACGTACAGGGTGTGATCACCTCTCACAGCCTGGGTCGTCTCCAGACCCCGTGCTGTGCCAGCCACCATCTTCCAAGCTGAATTATCACACCTGCCCCTGGACGCTTCCCTGCCCCTGGACCTGCCCCTCTCTACTGCTGATCTGCGGCAGAAGATCCTTTTAAAATAGAAGAGAGATAATGCCAGTCTCCTGTTCGACACGTGCCCCCTGAGTTTGTATTCCTCTCAACAAAAGCTCACGTTCATATACTGTTGTAAAAGCTGACATTCCTGTACTGTTGTACAGTGTTCCACAGGTTGTGAACCTGTCTGCAGCCTCATCTTCTGCTGTTTCTGCATGTCGACCCTTCATCTTTAAACACTGTCCCTCTGTGTTACTTCTGAAAAATGTCCTCTTTCGCTTGCCGCTTCTGCCTGGAGTGCTCTTCTCACAAGCATCTTCCTTACCCTGAATGAGAGCCTGGGCAACATCAACGGGCAAGGCCGGAAAGAAGCCTCAGAGTACAGCAGCTCTTGGTTCAAATCCTGGCTCCTAAGTCTCACGGAAAAATCCCTTAGCAAATTGATTAACCTGGACAAGTTAGGGAGACTCACTTAAACGAGAGGATGTGTCCGAAACTCAGGGTATAAATTGCCCCCTGCCCCTTACTCCATTCAGTAAAATAGTATCGAACTCATCTACCTGCCTTTGCAAGAAATAGCTCACCAGCTCACCGGGCCCTTCTGGACAAAACTTCTTAGGTTTCCACTGAAAAAAACAGGCTAACCCCTAGGTTGACCATGGGCAGCCCCACTTCAGAGACAGGCTTGGCTGATAGAGAAAATAAACTGGGTGAGGAGTTGTCTCCAAGATGGTTTTATAAATCAGATCCTGGCTAACAGCTGGAGGAGAATAGCAACTTTCTCCCCACTTCTCAAACTCTGCGATATACGGTGTATTTTCCAAAGTCAAGTGCTCCCCCTCCTCTATTGCCTTAAGAAGCAGGAGGCCAGTGAGCGAGGGGCCTTGGGGGCAGGCAGAGAGCGGAGATCTGTGACACACTGTTCTCCTGAGAAGGTGGAAGAGAGACAGAGGTGTGTGGTCCTGCAAAGTAGCGGCCAGCCGATGCCTCCCTCCCCCAGAAACTCATTTATCACCTTGATGGTTTCAGCTCATTTGCAGCCAAGTTATTGTCACCCTTAAAATAATGTGGCTTGACAGGGAAAAATGAAATCCTTGTGAAAAGTTACGTAGTCATCACACTCTGGAGTCAAAATATAGACTGCAGTATCCAAACAGCGGGCCGGTACGGCGGGGTGGAATTTCCTCTCTCCCGCAGGCTTTGGTTTTAGAACAAGACATTAACATTTATGTCATGTTCATGTGCACCTAGGCGTGGCGTGTGGCCTCCTGCCACGGACACAGAGGAACACACGCTCCAGCGCTGCCGCCGCACGGCCGCCAAGACTTTCAGTATAAATGGAGACGCGTGTTTCCTCGCCCGGAGAGTTAATAGCGGGAGACGACTTAAATGTTTGGTCATCCCCCAGGGCACAGACTCCATCTCAGATGTCGGCTGAGCACTAAATCTTGCTGTGCTCCAAACAGCAACTGATTCTCAATCCCAGAACCAAGTCAGCCAAAGCCTTCTCAGTCTGAACCTCCAAAACATCTCAGAGCCTTCTCAGCCTGAACCTCCAAAACATTCCAGAGCCTTCTCAGCCTGAACCTCCAAAACAGCCCAGACCCTTCTCAGCCTGGAACCTCCAAAACATCCCAAAGCCTTCTCATACTGAATCACCAAAACATTCTAGACCCTTCTCAGCCTGAACCTCCAAAACATCCCAGACCCCTCTCAGCCTGAACCTCCAAAACATCCCAGACCCCTCTCAGCCTGAATCTCCAAAACATCCCAGACCCCTCTCAGCCTGAATCTCCAAAACATCCCAGACCCCTCTCAG